>ML099934.1:14532-27755 GCA_003697995.1 Taxidea taxus jeffersonii | reverse complement strand
TTCTCCATCCCAGGACCCTGGAATCATGACCTGAGCCCTGAGCCAAAGGCAGACGTTTAACCAACTGAGCCACCCAGGTGTCCCAAGATGTAGACATTTTTAATTGCTGCATCATATTACATGACATAAGAATGTTTTATAATAATTTAACCACTTCATTAATTGCTAGATATTCCAGTGTTTTCTAATTTTTGCCATTACGGTGAATAGCATTGTTCAATGCTGTCCATTTTCTTTGTGTTTGAAACAATGCTATTCATTTTCTTTGTGTTTGCAAATGGATTTTTTTTCTAATAAAAGAGGAATAATTGGGTCAAAAATAATTTGTGCTGTTAAACTTTGGATTTATATCAGTCATGGTTTAAGTAGGAAACAGAGCTACCACAAGTATTATGGAAATAAGGGATTAATTACAGTGATTACAACCTATATGAATGTGGGTTAGAATTTTATTCTATAGCCAGTTAAGATTTGTCCTTCAGGAAGGTGAATTTTGTTAGCAGTGTGTAGAGTTAATTTAGGGAAAAATATATAATAACATAATAAATATATATAATATATAAGTGATATAATAAAAATACATATGACATGACATGTACATAAAGTCTTTTAAGGTGTTTGAAAACAGAACTAGGACTTGATATGTTGGTAAGATTATGAGGATATATCAGATATATCACAATGAGTGAAGCATTGATTTGAACAATAGATTATATAAAAATATATGAGGTGGATTAATCATGAAAAAAAACACAATGCCTGGAATGCAGTGGGCATAATCAGGTAGTACAAAGTATTCCAGTTTGGAAGGAACATTGATCATTTCCAAGGGAACAGTAGAATACAGAGCTGAAGATGAACAGACCTCATGAAGAGTGAGGTAGGCTGGTTCTGTTCTTAGGCATAAGTAATAAGGCTGGAGAAAGGGTAGAAGCAATGGGCATAAAAAGGCTGGAGCCAATTTGAGATTGCAGAAGTAGAACCTATGGAGTTCAGCATGTGAAAGAAGTTCAAGTGTCAAAGAAGAGTCACATTTTACAATGCCTTTACTGTCGCAAATTTGCCGTAGCCAATAGTTGTTAGCCCATAAGTGAACATCTTAAACATTTTAAACCATTGCCTTCTGTTTATAAGTCCACAGGCGCTATTAAAATAGTTGAGCAGAAACCAAATGAGAAATAAGGGTTAAGAACTTTATCGGCTGTCCAGACATCTGTACCCTCAGCAAGCTGTCAAAAGAAATGCTGCCTTGAAAGCCAAAGTCACCCAGGGGGCTAATCAGCTTACACACATGACAAAAGTCATAGACAATTCCAGAGTGCTAACTACGTTAACTAACAGTGCTGCTTGCCAAAGAGCTGCACATCACTGCCAAAATAAAAAGAATGCTTCTCTCTGCTGAGTTTTGGATTTTTTTTTTTTTTTTTTTGGCTTTTTCAACTCTACTTGGAGAAGATCGTAGTAGAGAGGAGCTTGAGAACATTCCACCTGGTGAGATAGCCAAGTTCACAAAGTTTGGCTGGTTTCAGTGCCAAGGAGAGGTAGTTAAAAAGCAGGTTGATGAGTGTTTGGGAATATAATGCTACTTCAAAAATGTATTCCCAGCCCCTGTTCACTTTTTTTGGTTTACCTTCTTTTCCATTTTGGGCAGGGTGAGGAATGAATGACTGTTCAAAAATTATTTAAGGATCACTCCTTCTGACTCCTGATCTCTCTGATGTTCATATTAAAAGCTCACAAAGACCTTGTGTGGCTATATTTCACTCTTATCTTTATCAGGTTTTAATGTGAAACTGGTAAAAAGCAAGCATGAATTGAAGTGCGCATGAGTCATTACTGCGGAGCTATTATTCCCTTGTCTTCTTGTCACTTCGTTCACTGGTGTCACTGGTTAAATTCTGCTTCATTTCCTACACTTCTCAATTGACAGGAACAATGAAGTCATGACACTGTAATCTTGATTTTTTTCTGCACATGACATTTTGTGTTGGTAACTTTATTAGTTGCTCTATTTGGAGCACTTCATATTCGAGGTATCTAGTGGTTTATCTCACATGTCTGTTCTTGTCTAAACTCTCAATTTGTCCACTTAAAAATTAAAACTGTGGCTTTGGGAGATCTTTCCTTTTTTATTTAAAATTATCTTGAAGTCATTTGTTCATTTTTACATAGGTTTGTAGATCATATTTCTGATTTATATTTCAAATATGTATTTTTTCAGTTTTCTGATAGAATATAACCAAGAATTGCACATATCATGTGCATCATGGGCTTACAAATGCCATTCACTCATTTGTTCTGTTATGTTACTCTATAGGTGTTCATTTGGCACCTTCTATGTACCAGGCAGTATTCTGGGTACTAGGCACTCAGTACCAAACAAATTAGACAAAAAATAGTCCCTTCCCTCAGTATTTCTAATTTTTGTGGAGAGAGACACATTAAGTAAAATCTATGTCAGATGGTTGTGAAGTGGGTGCAAGAAGTGCCAAGAGGAGCCAGACAAAGGCTGTCCTCTTAAACAGGAGGTCAGAGAAAGTCTTACTGAGAAGGGTATTTCAGCCAAAGCCTCGAGGAATTGGAAGATCAAGTCACATAATCACAAGTTAAGAGCATTTCAGCCCAAGGGATGAGCAAGTTGAGAGGCCCCAAGGAGGGAGAGTATGTTCAAGAGAAGAGCATGGAATGTGTGTTCAAGAGGAGAAGAATGAGACAAGCACGGGTCTGTGGAGAGGAGGAAGGGAGGAAGGGAGAAAGTAGATCAGAGAGAGTGGTAGAAGGTGGGAGCAGAGTGTGTAGAGCTTTATAAGACATGGTAGGCACTTTTTTTTAATTGGCTAAAGGAGAAGATATTGGAAATGTGAGCAGAGGGGTGACATGATCTGAGATATTTAAAAGGATCGTTTTGGCTGCTGAATTGACAATAGCTATAGTTTTGCAAGGATGCAAGCAGGGAGAGCTCTAACATGTGATCTGTTCTGAGTTCACAAAATTAGTCTAGCTCTAATATTTTTGGAAATGTCATGAAATTTGAATGTATATTTTATTCAAAAGAAAGTATAGCTGAGCAACTTAGTACTAAGGATTTAGGATTAGAAATTTGTGATTGAATCATAATTCCATATAAATGCTGCGTTTTTGACCTTGGGCAAATGGTCTAAATTTTCTCCATCTGAATTTCTCCAATGACATTTCCTTTTAAGCATACATTCTGGAGATGAATGAGATAACACGTGTAAATTTCTATGTGTAGCTCCTGCAAATCATAAGCACCATTAAATGTTTGTTATTATTATTGCTACTTTCATTACTATGTTTTTGTACATAATATTACATCCTTGCTAATTAAGAGGAAATCGTGGACCTCGGCTTCAGTCAGTTATGTAAATAGTGCACTTTCCTCTTAAACAGTATTGAAGTACACAAAGGAATCTCCTTACCTGTAAGTTTCAAGAGCACGATAGATTTTTATCTATCAGTTGGCAGCCATTTTTCATTCTTAAAGCTCTGATTCTGCTTGAAAACAGACTAACATAGCAGATTAGCCTACAAAGCCATTTTACCTTCTCTCTCAGAGAGTGGATAATAACCTGAGTCAAGTGCCACAGAATGTCAATTTCACTCATTTAGCACTCTGCACCTGGCTGTGACGGGGATGCATGAGTAAAAATGCGTGCTTGGACAGAAAATATTTTTGTGTGTATTAACTCGGCTTAAATATATGACAGTTTACGATTCCTGCCAAGCTGGTAACATTTGAGAGGAATAAGGTTAGATTCAAATACTATGTTTTCTAACCAAGATGAAGGGGGGAATAAGTCTACCTGAAAAATAGAGAAAAAAAATTTAAAATCTGGCATTTTAAGAAAATTAGGCAGCAGTATTCTGTCATTCCAAACTGTGGATTTAGAGAAGGCGTAGAAAATATATCCCCGGCAGGCAAAGGAAGAAGTTGATGGTGTTCAGATCTAGTGCATATTACTAACACAAATATTTACATTCAGAAGTAAGATACTAATGAGACCCTGGACTCTCATTTTTTTTTTTTAGAAGTATTTTCCACAAGGATTGACCTAATAATCTGTGTTGCCATTTTCAAATTTAGTAAAAGGAAAACATGGTTGTTTGAACTTGACATGGAATTTGCAAAATACATGAGTTGTAATAGTCTATATTATATTGATTAGATAAACAGTGTTTTCCAAATTGATCACATGTTTTACTATGAGCATAATAGGACCGCTACTCATAAGGGGTTCACCATCTGGAAGAGGGACAGATATAAAAAAACTCCACTTCAGAGTGCTGAGTGCTAAAATAGAGGTGTGAGCAAAGGATTTTGGGACCCTCTAGAAGATAGATCAAGTAATTGGACAAGCAGAAACAGGATTACAAAATAATTGCTTTGTGCAGTTCTGTGAGCTTGAACTTCATTTTTTAGGCAGACAGAGCCAAAAGAAAAGAGAAAGGTAACAAAAATGTTATCTATTTTATTTATTTATTTATTTTTTATTTTTTACCATTTAGGATAACCAGAGTGACAGTATGGGGGGTGGGATGAGATCTAAGGGACACAGTATTACAGTAAAAATGTAAGAAAAAAGAACACTAGTTTTGAGGTCAAATACCCTGGTTGTGAATTAAGTTTTGATGTAGCTTGCTTTATTATCTTGAAAAAGAAAATTACCTGAACTCTAGGAGTCTGTACTTCTAGCTATATTTGGGAAATGTCTTGCCTCATTTGAGGATTCTTGCTGTAAGAAGCAAATTAAGCACGTGTTATCTTTTCAGGATATCAAAATCCCCTGAAATCTCAGTGGTACATTTCTAGCATTGGTGAATGGAGGCTCTGCTCCCAGCATTGTAGGAGCACACAGATACAGGCCATCTCATCTTCCGGTAGGCGTAGCAGGCAGCTTCTAAGATGGCCTGCTAGGATACCTGTTTTCTGATATTCATGGCATTCATTGTGTAATCTCTTCCCCTTGATTAAGTTGCCTCCTACCAGTAGACAACTGTAACAATGTGGAAGGCATGCCGCTCTTATTATTGGATTATAAAATGTTGTGGCTTCTGTTTTGCTAGCAGACTTTTTCTCATTGATTTCAAAGCAGGCTGCCTTGTGGAGAGATCCATGTGGCAAAGGGGGCCAGAAGGTGGCCTGCAGCCAGTGACTAGCAAGGAACTGAAGCCTCATTTCAACAACACTTAAGGAGCTGAGCCTTGCCAACAACTACATACGTGGGATTTAGTCGCAGATCTCTTACCAGTTGTGCTCTAAGAGGAGATCCCTGTCCTATTTGACGTCTTTATTGCAGTCTTGTGGAAAATCCTGAGGCAGACGACTTAGCTTCAGGGGGATTCCTGACACACAGGAACTGGGAGATATAGAAATGTATGTTGTTTAGTGCTGCAAAATTTAGGGGCAATTGTTGTATTAGATAACTAATACAACAAGGGAAGAGATTACTGAACATTGTGTCCTAGGACCTAAATGTTTCCACTTGGAAATGACAAAGGTCATGTCTACTTAGAGCTCTTTTCCAGAACTAGTCACAAAGACCTACCTAACTGCAAGGAGGTTAGGAAATGTTGAAAGAGCCCATAGAATGTCTGGTATAAAATGTTCTCTCCTTCATAGAAAACAGGAAAACCCCACACAATGGTATATTCTGGTACCAGTCTAAACTCAGTATGTAGTCACTTAAGTAGGAACTTGATACAATCCCTAGCCAATGATCTTTTATATCTTCTATTTTCAGCAAAATCATAAAGCTAATCCATTGTAACAATTACCATTGTCTGCATACAGAATTCATTCTTATGCCTATTAAAAAACCATCATTCAAATTTTATTCTCTTATAATACTACTTTGAATAATGTAGTATTATTTTCACCCATTTTTTAGATGTTGAACAGACCTGGAGGGGTTAAATATTTTACTCAGATCACAGAGATAGGACTGGGTCTTAAACTTCAGCCCTCCTCCTCAAAATATTATACTCTCTTCCTTAGGGGGGATATATTTGCTGTTTCTTTTTGTTGTTGTTGTTGTTTTTTTAGTGGTAGATTCGACAATGAGGTCTTCATTGGTAAGCAAACAGGGTCTATGCTTACCAAAGAAAGTCATGCTGCAGAATACTAAAATTGTTAACTTGGATGTGTGATATGACAGATGCTCTAAAATGATGGCTATTATAACTGCAATCTTTAGTCAAATGTGCAGTTTTAACAGTGGCAGGGCTGAAATAATCATGCTTTAAAAATAGAATTAGTAAAACAATGTTGTTTTAGATCTGTATATATAAAGAGGGATCTATATATAAAGATCATTGTTTAGTGGTACACTGCTTGTAAGGAGAAGCTTGGACTTCATTGCTGGACCAGACTCTGTCTTGCTGTGAGACCTTTAGCTCCACACTTGATTGACTTGTACCTCAGTCAATCCAGATGGAAAAATGGGGAAAAAGCCAAAACTCACTGAAAACCAGATGCTGCATCTGAGCTGTGGTTTCCTAAGTAAATGAATTACAAAACATTGTTGAGGAGGGTATGCTTTTGAAATATCTTAGCAAGATGCAGTCTTGTTCTATGACAAAAAAAGTAAAATTTAATTAAAAAATACACATATATAAGTGAGATTGTGAGTTCCACGTGGTGATAATTTGAACATAATGGCAATTGTAACTCGTAGAAATGAAATGACTATTTTTCTGAGTTCTTTAGACTACATTTATGGTTTTGGGGAGGGGTAATAAGTTTGTACTGTTAGAAGTTGCCTTCGTGAACGTATTTAGCACATGTTAGCACAGGTAGAAAAAATAAAGGCACTTAAAATGAATTATGTGGTACTAATCATTAAGAATTGTATTTCTTAGCAAGAAAAAAAAACCCAAAAAGAAAGCAAGCAAGCTAGCTATTATTTTCAACAATATAACTTTAAGAGAACGTTGCATATCACATAGAGGCTAAAGATGACATTCCAGTGTAAAAAATGTCATTAAAACGTGACATTAAAATCCAGCTGCTCTGATCTTTCTCATACCTGCACTGGGAATGCTGTAATGTGTAGCAAACAGAATAGAAAAATCGGTGATGACATTGGAAATGTGAATCACATGCATTCCAGGCCTGGTGAGTGCTGACACTGAAATCCCAGGTTGAACAAATAGTGATAGCACTTATGTTTGAATTACATAATTCCAACCAGAAATTCTGTGAGGGAAAAAAGGTGGCGGAGAATTTTTTTCCTCTATGGGCTTAGAGTTCCAAAGTAAGCTTATATGGGAATGAGAAGCTGGTGGTGGCTCAGAAATATTTCAACATATTCTGGGGTGCCTGGGTGGCTCTGTGGGTTAAAGCCTCTGCCTTCAGCTCAGGTCATGATCCCAGGATCATGGAATCAAGCCCCACGTTGGGCTCTCTGCTCCGTGGGGAGCCTGCTTCTTCCTCTCTCTGCCTGCTGCTCTGCCTACTTGTGATCTCTGTCTGTCAAATAAATAAATAAATAAAATCTTAAAAAAAAAAAGAAATATTTCAACATGTTCTGAGAGATCCCAATATATTAGTTTGTATAACATGATACAGGAATTCCTAAATCAGCAAAACACAATTATTGTTGATTCCCATTCTTTTGTCATGGGAAGAACCATTCTGATTCAAGCCACAGTTATTCTCCTTGTATGTACTCTAGCCTACACTCAATTTACAGAGATAAATTGAAGTATGAAAATGCAAATCTGTGACATTCCCCTGCTTCCCATGGGGTAAGATGAACCCCATTATCATGGTTTACAAAGCACTGAATGGTCCCGCCTTCTTCTCCATCTCATCTGTGACTAGGTGGTTTCTGCCTCTTTCACTTCCCTTTCCTCCTACCTGGACTTCTCAATCTTTCATAATTTCCCTTGGCCTTCTTTCTTATACTGGAAACATTTCATTCTACTCTCGCATAACACAGGATGAAGTCTTCTTCTGGCCTCTTTGAGAAAGTCAAATTTCCTTTCTCAAAAATCTCTCATTTTAGCACTTGGAAATGCTTGTCACGGTTGTGAACTGAAATCTATTTGCATGAGTACTAAATTTAATTAATATATTTAATCCTCCTCTAGATTCTAAGCTTGGTAATAGCTGTGTCTCCACTGCTACTCAATGTTACTTAAATATTGGTTGAAAAATAAATGAATAACTGAATAGAACCATATATAAATGGTATGTTTGAATACAATGCAAGTGGGAACATAGAACAGTAATTATACAAGTGATTTGATAAATATATGATTTGGGAAGAACCTCTTTAAAAATAATTCTGGGGGGTGCCTGGGTGGCTCAGTAGGTTAAAGTCTCTGCCTTTGGCTCAGGTCATGATCCCAGGGTCCTGAGATCGAGCCCCAAATCAGGCAGGGAGCCTGCTTCTCCCTCTCTCTCTCTGCCTACCTCTCTGCCTACTTGTGATCTCTGTCTGTCAAATAAATAAATAAAAATCTTTAAAAAAAATTCTGTTTTCCAGTGGATGTAGCTAGCCTAGAAGAGGAAGCTAAATTATTTGCTCATCAGTTAAAATCTATAGGCAGTGTAGGGCACATTGACTGCTTTAGAAGAAAACCTGCTGTTTCTCCAAATGCTTCATGTAGGTGTAATGACACGATTACAGCCCATTTTCATATTCTCTCCAGACTGTGTCATGTAGTGAAAACAGAAAATGCTTCATGTTTGGCATTCTGTTTTATGGGAACTATATTGCTGATTGTATCTAAAACACACATGACAGTTCAGATACCAACTATGTAATACATATAAAATACCTTCCCTCACTAGAAGATGTAGTTTGTTGTTTGAATAAGTACACTACTCCATTCTTAAGGCAAATGGAATGTGGTGTCCTTTTGTAATGGAGACCAAATAGCATTGATTTCCTTACCATCCCTTGCTTTATATCACAAAGCAAAAATGTCACCAGTGCTAACTAATGATTGGTCTCTTTGGAGAGGGAACAGTTATGTGGAGTAATATTTTACCTTGGCTTGTGTGCATGTAAGCCCTTTTGGTCAGCCTAGTCTGAAGCATGCAAAGATGCTTAAATTTACTAAGTAATTAGTCCTAAATAATTAATTTTCCTTCCTTTTAAGAAGGAGTATATTTCTCGGGAAGTCTCCTGAGATTCTGAGAGCCATAGTGAAATTCAATTTTATTTTTCAGAGGTTGCATTTCTTTTCTTCTTCTAGAATTTCTCTTTCTGGTGGTTCTAACCATAGAACACAATAGCTTGGGGCGCCTGGGTGGCTCAGTGGGTTAGGGCCGCTGCCTTCGGCTCGGGTCATGATCCCAGGGTCGTGGGATCGGGCCCCACATCGGGCTCTCTGCTCTGTGACAGCCTGCTTTCTCCTCTGTCTCTCTCTGCCTACTTGTGATCTCTATCAAATGAATAAATAAAATCTTAAAAAAAAAAAAAAGAACACAATAGCTTAGTGTGCTGCCCTGGGAACCCTTCCTCATCAAAAAGTTTGCACCTGTGACCCTCTGCTTTACACAAGGTGTTTACACAAGTGGCTTCCAAACCAATTCCTAGGTCTAGGAGTTGCTCCTTCCCTATGAGATACTATATGTATCTCACCACAGTTAATGGTGGAGACAGGAGCATGGAGTAGTAGTAAGGCCCCTGAATTGACCATCAGAAAACCTACGTTCCATTTCTGGCTGTGGGAAGTTCACTCAGATAAAGTACTTCTTAGGGTTTCTGACAAAAAGTAAGAAATGGATTATTATTACCTAGTATGAGTATCACTTTATTTGCCTGTACGATGACCAATTTTACTTCCATGACTAAAATGTTCTTAAGTCTTGCCAATAAATCAAGGAACCTGTGGGGGATAAATGAATGGTGCTGAGCACTACTAACTAGAGAATTTGTAGAGTACTATCAAGTAGTAAATAGGGTGAAATATTTGTCAGTTCAAGGTGATTTTGAAAACCAATAACCAAATGAATAAAAGAGAATTATTTTGCTCATAGACAAATGAGCTGACAAAATTCAACCTGGTATACAGCTAAATGTTAGAACCAGAAAGATCTAAAAAAAAAAAAAAATAGTAACTACATATGCATTGTCGCCAATTATAGGCAACCAACATGACTTTGAACGTTCTGTCATTTTTATAGTCGTTCGGCTAGGCATTTGTATCCTTCAAGGAAAATTCTCTTTGCCTTTGGTGTTCTAGCCACCCTGGTCTTCTTTAAATTCCTCAAAGGCATATTGCTCCTTTGGTGCTTTTCCACATGCTAATCTCTCCTGCCAGGAGAATCTCTCTCCTACTCACTATTGTTCTCCCTACCTCATTAAATCCTGCTCACCTTTCAGATCTTGGCAAAAATACCACATTTCCTAGAAAGTCTTTTCATAGGACCTCATAGGATCTCCTTATCTTGGGCTTATGGCTCCTTATAACTTTCCTTCACAATAATTCTCATTTTTAAAGTATATACCAGATGATCCTTTTATCACTATTTTCTACTCTCCTGTGTAAGGCAGAAACCTCCATTAAGGCAGGGGCCCTGTCTGTCTTGCTTACTTTGTTATCTAGAGATGCCTAGCACACAGGGTCCAACAGATAATTGGCACTGAAAACGTATTTGTTGAAGAACTGTATGAATGAATTCCAGAATCCAAATTAATTATGGTATCTGAAAGCCTTAATATACTAGTGTTTTGTATAACTGCACACCATTACATAGTACTTGGGTTTTTCAGTCCTTGAACTGAAGAATAAGTGAAGTCAGAGGCCATAACCATCCCACAAACAAAATGGGAACTCTTTAGGAGATCAACAGTGGCTTTCTGTGCAATGTCTATTGTAGTAAGTTGGAATTGCTTTTGTGATTTTTTTCCCAAACCCTTTTCTTAGGCCTTGAATATCTATGAAATATCAGTAAAATGGATTTTTGGGATCACAGCTTTAGGTCTATAGTCAGAGGGGTTTGTGCCAGATAAACCAACAATGTATAGGAGCAGAGATGAGAGGACAACTCAGATCCCCCAGTGTGCATTGTTGATTTATGCAACCCCCTGCAGAAAGAATACTGCCTCTAAGAGCCCTACCACTGTGGCCTGAGCCAGTTTTGGAGTAGAGCCCAGAAAATAGGGCCTCACTCCAGAGAAATGCAAGAGAAGGCAGTTCAGAGAGGGGGCCCCCAGGAATCCCTCAAGGTAGTAAAAATCCAAGCATGAGACAAGGATACAGAGTCAATCCATAAACCAGAAATAGCATTAAAGTTTCCAGAGTCAGAGTAACTGATCAGCTGAGGTACCAGAAGAGATAGAAGTGAAGAAATAAGGAAATAGTCTAAATACAGTTAATGGAAAAAGTCAGGCATGCTTAGGTTTTGGAAGGTTTTTAAATTTTTGGCTTTGTTTGTTTCCTAGGTTTATCCAAGGTCTTGGCCTGATACATACCTGTGCCAAGCTCAGGCTCCAAGGATCTCAGTGATGTGCTAGAGTCCATTTTGTGGGTTATGTCAGATAGCCATTGAAAAAAAAAAAGAACTTTGGGATGCCTGGGTGGCTCAGTCAGTTACACATCTACCTTTGGCTCAGGTCATGATCCTGGGGTCATGGGATGGAGTCCTGCATCAGGCTCCTTGCTCAGCAGGGAGTCTGCTTCTCCCTCTGCCTGCACCTCCCTCTACTTGTGTTCTTTCTCTCCCTCTCTCTCTGACAAATGAATAAGTAAAGTCTTTAAAAAAAGAGACATTAAAGAACATAGATAATTCCTTATTTACTATTTCATGATTTACCAGCTCCTCTCTCATAGGTATAAACCCAACATAGAATCTCAGATTAGATTTATTATATAGTGATCTGTGAGAAAGAAATGGTATAAATTCATAGTGAACAGGTTTTAAATTTTGTAGTGAAAATGAAATAGATTGATGAACAGAAAGTTAGAATCTCAGGCAGTTTTGTGACATTAATGTTCCTTTAAAAAACTTTTAATATATTTTTGTGTATTCTGTAATATAATGGACCCCTCCTGTATCCATACCTGACTTCAACACTCATCAGTATTACATCATTCTGACTTAATCTGATCTTTTCATTAGCGTTTTCTTTGGGATTGCATTGAGATCTTTCTTATGACCAGTGCTAAAGAGGAGTGGAGAGGCCATGTGAATGGGGGACTTCTTTCTATATTGTGCAGAATACTCCAGAGGGTTTACTGGAATGAGGACATTGCCTCTTAGATGAAGGCAGGATTAAGAGATTTTCTTCAAAAGAAAGAGCTTCTGACATTTTTAATCATGTGCTTTTGAAATGTGTGGTGCCAGGGGCAGAAAACAATGTTGCTTTTGGTGAGATGGTATTCTCTCTAATAAATACCAATTCTGTGTAGTTAAAATAATAAGACAATAAGAATTAAACCTGTTCCTAAGAATTAAATCTGTTTCTGCAAAGCAAAACACAAAATACAAAACACAAAAATAATGCTTTTTGGTGGAGGAAAAAAATGTCTCTCTAGCTATCTAATCTATCCATATGCATATACATCTGTACTGAGTCCTATAGGATATCACTGTTCCAGGGAATCATTTCCATGTTTTTAAACATCTCATTTCTACTTTCCTTTGTACCTTTGCCAGTGAACATAGAGCCTGGTACATAGCAACTGTTTTGTTAAGTGTCAGTTGAATTAATTTATTTTGTTTTCTTGAACTGAAATTCTTTCCTCTCTCAGCTGACTTCCTCCACGCTTGCCAGCCTCCTCTCACTACCCTGTAAGTCAAGAACATTGCGTGTGGTTATATTCTCTCCCATAGATAACAATGTGATGATGACAACAGCAGTGTCATCATCCTTTCCCTCTGATTTAATTTGCAAAGGAAATACAATGAGAAAGTATTGATTACATAGATCTTTTGAAGAATTCCTTTCTATATACAAAAGTCTTTGTCATACTGCTTTGCATAACTTCACTACCTCTTAGAAGTCACATTGAGATCTGTTGTTATGGGACATATTGTAAAAAAGGGAGCTGTTTCAATGGGTTCTACTCAAAGTGACATTTTTCTCTTGAACATCTCTGTTGTGGTGGTGATACTGACAGAAAAGGGAGATTATTTCTATTCTTATTCTTTCTAAGGATGTACAGGTGGAATAACTTATGGACACGAGAACAAGGAATTAAGATCCTTTTCCTCTCAGATCAATCTTTGTAGTTGGAGGAGATAG
>ML099934.1:0-14132 GCA_003697995.1 Taxidea taxus jeffersonii | reverse complement strand
TGATTATGTGGTAATTAAAAAAAGTCATTACACAGAAATTATGCATTAAATTCACATTACTAAGAAGAGTTCAAAATGAATCATGTGAATGTAATCAATGCCAAAAGACTTAATGAAGATTTGCTGCTTACAAGGAAGCATTGTTGTTTCATGTTTATATATTTTCAATAATTGGTTTCCAGAGTCTATACCATGATTTGCTGAAGTTGTTCCAAATTTACTCTTCAAAGAGGCTGACGCACGTGTCCCTCACTATGTTCCCTTTAAAGACCCTGCAGAATGAACTCATCAAACCCTGGTGCTCATTCTATAGACAGAATTCATACACATCCTTAGAATTTTCTACACATGGAAATGGCCTGTGCCGCTGGTTCTTAAGACTTCCGAAAAGTTACTGAACATATTAAACAAATGAAGAATTGATTTTTTTTATACAGTTGCCCTGGGGATGTTAGAAACTTGTTAGATATTCACAGTCCATATTTCCCAAACATCTTTGTGTAGTTTAAACATTTTCACTGCTATTTTTGAGTTGCTTACATCTCTACTTGGGAAAAGCCTGACCTGAATGTAACAGAGCAAGTATCCTCCTCCCCCACCCGCCCTGTTTTCTTTTATTAGAACTTTCTCCAGGACTTTTGATTTGCTGAAATTGTTGATGATGTGAAAAAATAGAAAATGATATGACAAATTCCTCAGCTTAGTCAGGGGAGGCAGAAACCTGCCATGCAGTCCCGGGACAAGGTATTTTGTGTCCATCTACCACAGACCTATTTGTTGATGGAGAAAATCATTACTGCCTATACAAACTATCTGCTTTTTCTTTGCTTTGCCAAGGATGCTTTTTTTTTTCTTTCACTTTCTTTGGTTTCTTCTGGAAATATTATTTCTTTCAAAAACTCATAGGCTGGGCCTCGCTGAAGAATCAAGAAAAAAAAGCACTTGTATTGAAAAATTACTAAGCAAACCACAGGATTCAACTGGATTTTCCAATTTGAAACATTTGACAAAAATATAGCTATAATTTTCTGAACTATATATGATGGGAAATTTTCTCTGACCAATTCAGATGCATCTTCTCCATTATTACTAATATCTTTTATACCCTTATAGACAATTCAGAGAGTCAGCAAGTAGAGGGGAAATATTTCTTCCTTCAAATAACATTGTCCTAATATTATTATGCTTACAGCACAGTTGCCAAGTGGTGCTGCTTCTGCATCTTAGTCCAGCTTAAGACTATGGGCATTTTCTTCCTTTTTACTGTTTTATTCAAGTCACTGTTTCCTCAGAAGAAGGAAAAATCACTTTTGAGATTCATGACAATGCTACATGTAGCCAGGCATTACAATAAACACCCTTCCTGTACTGGGCTTGTTTTCTTGTTACCTGTTGATGCTCTACTTCATTGCTTCTTATCTTATTTTCACTAGCATGCTCTTAGGCAAATTTTCCCTATTATCTTTCTGGAGAAGTTCATCTAATTTCATCTCCTCCTGTCACAGAAAACAAATGAGCAAATTTTCAAAAAAACTTTTGGCCTAGCCCTTTTTTGTTGTTGTTTACCATTTTTATATAAAAATTTTGTTTGTAAAACCATGTCTTTTGTTTCTGAGATGAACTTACAAGTGGTCACCTGTGCTGTTCCATAAATAGACAACCTGAGTCACTAATTACTTCCGAGGAATGAGTAGAAGACTTAAATACAGAAATTTCCTTTTTTCCTTTCTTTTTCCAGTATGATTTCCTTTTGGCCTTGGTGAAACCATCTTGTCAATTCTTGTCAAACTTGAGTGTATATACCAGTGCCCTGGGGATCTTGTTACAAGGTGTATTCTGATCTGGAAGTTCTCAGGAAGGTCTAGGGCCTGACAGTTCTGGTTTCTAACAAGCTCTCAGGTAATGTTTGCAGTGCTGATTTGCAGACCACACATTGTGTAGCAAGACTAGAACATTCTACCATGCAGGTGAAGAAGCTGAGGTCTAGAGTGCTGCATAGATGTACTAAATGCTTTTTTCCAATTTATTACTAGATCAACCTAGAACTTAAGTGTCCCAAAGCAAGAAAAGATACACAGTTTTCTATGTAGTTGCATGAAAAGATAGATGGATGCCAACTTTCTTGTCGTTGGAATCTGTTCCCTTTATTCTTCACTGTGTAAGTGGTTTAAGATTTTCCTCTTTATGAATGTTCCCATGTTCATTCATCATTAAAATTGACACAGAAGAAAATTAAAATATAATATTTTTCAAGCTCAAAGCTGTCATTTTACTTTAGTGTGAGAGGCAGAGTTTTGGGAAAAATGAGCAAATTTATATTCAAGTAATCACAAACTACTTGATAGCAAAGGCAGCAATATTTTAATACCAGGAATTTATTGTTATGTTTTAATTTGAGCTTTTTTCTTTTAATATAAGCTTTCCAATAAAATAAGTTCAATAAAGCAGATGGGATAAAACATTGATGGTGCAGCAATTAATTTTCTTTGATGATTCATTTTACTGGCAGGGAAAAAAAAACAGTAATTTAAAGGCATGAATGTTGTTCTTGGTGTCACTTAAAGAAAACCCTGCCATTTTGAAAACAAAAAAAAGTTCTGGACTGAAGAGAAACTGCTATTGATATCTTCTTCCATCTTTAGTACTTTCTGCTGTGGTTAGGTCAATATCCTCTCATGCCCATGCTATTCAATGTGTATCCCCTTTAGAATATTATGCTTGGTCAATGGGACAGTTGTTTTTACTTTTTATTTTTTTATTTAAAAAAATTTTAAAGATTTTATTTATTTCTTTGACACAGAGAGAGAGAGCGAGAGCGAGAGCACACACAAGTAGGCATAGTGACAGGCAGAAGGAGAGGGAGAAGCAGGCTCTCTGCTGAACAGGGAACCTGATGCGAGGCCCAATCCTAGGACCCTAGGATCATGACCTGAGCTGAAGTCAGCCGCTTAACTGACTGAGCCACCCAGGTGCCCCTGGAAAATTGTTTTTAGATGAAGTAGAATTTAGATGAATTCCTATTCTGGCTGTGCTACATGGATATATTAGAACTTTGCACCCAGGGAATCTTGGTAGTTGGCTTATGTCCATTCACCAGCCACTGAAACACAATCTTAGTTTTAAGCAGAAAGTTATTATGAGATTGAAATTTTGAAGGCAAATAATTTGTCATAGTGAACAAAGATGTCATGCATCTGGGTCATGTGGAATCATGGGCAATGATGGAAGAAAAAGAGAATTTTAGTGAGTGGGAACCAAAACATAACCTATAAATATAATGAATGAGGTTCTGGTCAGTGTTGAGTGAGCAGCTGTGCAGTCTGATAAAGCAGTCTGTCCAGGTGGGAACCAGGTAGGGAAGCAGGGAAAAGAGAAATTTCAAAACAGGGGCCCACTTGTCCTCCAGAAGAACATGGTGAACCACCCTTATTTGTCACTTAGGAATGTAAAGTTTTCTTAAGGCAGAGGGGGAGTCTTAACTCAAACATCAAAGAACCACCCTTATTTGTCACTTAGGAATGTAAAGTTTTCTTAAGGCAGAGGGGGAGTCTTAACTCAGACATCAAAGAAATCAGAAAATGTCCCCAGATTGTATAGGAACTTGTGTGTAGAGGTAGTTTGTCACGAAGAAACCTGTAATTTTCAATGGATCTTTATGAACGCTCATGACTACAAAAAAACTAAATTCCAATGTCTTATAGTAAAATCCATTAACTCCCAGGGCTGATTAAAAAATTCTAGGGAAATCATGCAAGTGTGAATTATAGAAATGTGGATATAATTTATTATATTATTACCAAGACCTATGAATATGACATTTTATGTGTTGTCCTTGGAAATTTGTTGCATTCAAGAAACAGAGCTTTTATTTACACAGCATTAATGTGGAAAAATTAAAGTGGAAAGTACAATATAGTGTTGAGTAGATGTTGTCTTTTCTGTCTATAATTACTCTGATTTAGTTGGATAATTTAACAGCAAGAAAATATAGCTCTTTCTCATTTTTAATGACTCTTTTTCTGGTCAATCTGCTCTGTTTCTTTTTGCCTGGCTCAGCCCAGTGTAGTCCATTTTTTAATTCTTTTGTTCAATAAATATTTCTTGAAAGCCAGCTACTAACTGAACTTTGTTTTAACCTCAGGGAGGTAGGAAAAGTAACATTCCAGAAGAGTAAAATACACTGCTTCACCCCTGAAGCAGCTTACAGTTTATTTATGGAGAACACCATATATTAAAAAAAACACTGTATTACAGAAAGTGTATGATTGTCATATTGGTGCAGCAGAAATTTCAAAAGTGTAATGGGATTTCACAGCAGTGCTGGAGCTCTGCGGAATGGTTCCATGAATCAGTGAGGAGCTATGCAAGTGTTTGGGAATGAGTACCATTTGATCTGCGTGTGAAATGTGTGTTCCTTCTTTCTTTGTTGTTTGCTGATTCTATTTCTCTTCTAAGTTATCAGACTTTCTTCTGTTTCTGAATCAGGGAAAGGGAGGGCCAAGGCCATCCTTCTTCCTGAGGTTTTGAATGGGGAGGGAGGTGATTGCATGCTAGATCCTACAAGGCTACCGTCTTCACAGAATGAATGAGAATTAATCACATGAGGCTTTTGTATTACAGTTTCCTCATCCACAATGTGAAGACATCATTTATGCATGGATGCATGTGCAAGCACGCATACACACACACACACACACACACACACACACATACATGTCTAGTTTAACGCTATAATAAAAGGCATGTTAGGAGAGTGTCATTTTAGTTATGCTCAGTGGATCCTTTTGTCTTTTTTGTTAATGTATTCATTTCCTCAGTCAAGAGTCATATTTGAGTACCTACACTACTGGGTCCCAGGGATATAGGTGACTAAAACAGGCATGTCTCTGCTCTCGTGGACCTTAGCTTTTAGTTAGAGAAGATTTGATCAGAAACTGCTGTGGAAGAAGAAAAACAATACTAGGTTAGAGAGCTGGTAGTGGGCATAGAGTTGGAAGATGGATGTGGATAGCTTTTTAAAAGAAATGTCACTGACGTTGTACAGTCTTAAATAGAAGATGATGTTTGTATTTTCATAGGGAGATCTTTGAACTAGGTGGGCACTGAGCCTTAAGCTTGAAAGTACTGAAAAAATCATCTAATGAGCTGGTTAAAATAACATATTCCTGTGTATCTTCCTGGGTAAACTTCAGATCTCTGGGAAGGAGGCCTAGGACTCATCATTTTTTGTTCAAAAGAAATAAAGCAGTTGCAGATTCTTATACAAGTGGTTCATAGGCCATAGTTCGAAAAAAGGCCTGCTTGAAATTGTCATTGGTTCATTACTGCTGGTGATTTTTTGTTCTTCCTACAACTCTGCGACCTTCTGAGTAATTGAGGCAAGATATAGCAGAGCTGATTAGAACCTTTGCATGAATAACGTTTAAGTTTCCAATTTGTATAATTCACAAAATAAAAAACACCTTTAAATATCATTTTCCTTTGCCTTTTAGTTTGGGGTTTCCTTTTCCTGCCTTTGCCTGCTCTGAGTGCCAGAATCTAATATTTTTAGGTGATACGCATTCAGGCCTTATATCTACCAATGGCCGTAGATCAAGGATTTAGAGAATATAAGACACAAAAGAATTATTTGAGCATGCTTGAACCCACAGCCCCATGATATACATTTTATCAAAGGCAAATATACACATTGAAAATTTTAAATAAAACACATTAGAACAGCACCCAGTGAGGTTCTATTCCATTAAAGAACTGTTGTATACTCTAGTCTTGGCTAAGAGCTGAGTGATATTACTAAATTATAAATAGTTTGTTTTTTAATTTCACCTTACCCTTTTTCTCTAGCATTCCTATATGATTTCTTCCATAGAGTCTATAATTTTCTAAGAGGAGTTATTTCCATTCAGGGTAAGAATAATGTATCTTTGTCTATGTGAATAGAGGTCTTTTACTGGGAGCTGTTGTGTGCTTTCACTAACTCATGATCCTAGTACTTGAGACACAAAGTAGATTTTTTTTTTTTAAACCAGAAAGGTTCCTATCTTCCTCAAAATGTCAGGTTTTTTTCTTTCTCTTTCCAAATCAGTGTCTCTGGGTGGGTTCACTCCTTCTTCCTTCTAAGCTCCTCTTTCTTTCTCATCCCTCAATAGGGACCTAGGCATTTACAGACTCCAGGGAAACTAATATTGGTTTGTTTGCAAAGTATATGGGAGTTGGAAAGAGGTGAATGTAATTACCAGAGACCTCATAAGTACAAAACAATAGAAGCAAAGATGTGATAGAGCCTGAGGAAAGTCAGCCCGAGAGGGAATCCTAGATCTTAGAAATAAGAGCATATGCATTTTAAAAACTGTGAACTTGTGCATCCATATTTGAGTAGATAGAAGAATTAAAAAAAAACTTGCATTAGAGAAATTCATTTTAGTTTGACATATAAATACTGAAAAATAAATGAAGGGAAGAGAGAAATTATAAACAATTTGGCTTTTATATTACTTCAGAGTGGGATAGATTATTGTCAGAAAAGAATAATATGACTAAGAACAACTGTCCAGCTGGCCTCAGAAATTCCTTTTGTACACTGATAAAACTATACCAATATTAAATATATTTACTCTTTCTGGAAATGTCAATGCATATTATTATGTTCATTTTCTTTAAGTTTGACTTGATTTTGAGATCTAGGCCTTCTATAGGCTTAGATTATAGTTGTCATGTGGGATGTTTGCCTACCAATGCCACATAGTTGTTGATGCATGTTGTTTCATTGCAGACTTTAAAGTGAATCAAAGACAAATTAAATTACATCAGGCCTGATGGAGAAGATGATCTTCAAGGCACTTATGAGGAGACCAAGAAGAGATCATTTCCCCTCCTTATAATATTGGAGGCTTTCCTCTTACTGAGTTAGGGTAGAAAGAAACAGATAGGTACAGGAAGTCATCTATGTCTGTTTATCTGTCTCTCTCGCTCTGTGTGTGTGTGTGTGTGTGTGTGTGTGTGTGTGTCTGTGTACACATATACATCTACATATATGCACATCTGTATATATGTAGGTTCCACACCCAGCATGGAGCCCAATGCAGGGCTTGAACTCATGACCCTGAGATTGAGACCTGAGCTGAGAGATGGAGACCTGAGCCAAAACCAAGAGTTGGATACTTAACCAATTGAGCCATTCAGGTACCCTCAGAAAGTCATATATTAAAATCTTTGTAGTACTTATATTTTCACAGAATAATGAAAAGACTATCTCTTAGATTACCCAACATTTGATAGACACAAATATTTCTATGGAATTAGGAAATAGGTAACATTATATTAAAAATTGATCTTGCATTATTTGCTGGATTTGGGCTAGACTATTTTTTTTTTTTTTGGCTGACTTAAATTTATGAGAAGAGCAGTGATTCAAAAAACTTGATTTTTCTATTTCTTGAAAACAACAGAACAATGAATGGTTATACATGATTACTTCATCTCTGTTCATCCCACTAAGGCATTAAATACTAGTCAGGCTAGAGCCATTAATCAGAAATACAAGTATATTTTTAGAAAAATTGAACTAGTTATCAATCCTAGTATTTTACTGCACACTAATACATTTAGTGTTTGTACTAAATGCTTTTCCCAATGTGACAAAATACTGTAATTACTAACAGCTTCCAGGAAACATATGAAATAGTATTGTACAAAAAGGTAGAATATTAGTTTAAAAGATTATCTGCCTCTAAAGGATTGATATGGGTGCTATCTTTCTGTTTTCATAGATAGCAAATGGTAGGACTTATACCATTCACAATGGCAAAAGTGTAAAGGTGCCTTTAGAAAAACACCTATGTTTGGTCAGATACAACACCAAATCATGTATTCCAAATGTGAATCTCTCTTGAATGGAAAAATATGGCCAAAGAAAGAAGTCTACTTTGATAATTTCTGTAAGACGATTCTTTATTTTAGAGGCAGTGAGAATTGAACATCTTTATGTGAACATTTCCTCATGACAAATAGTGTTTTTTTCATTGCTCTTTGAAGTCTTTGTAGATTAGAACACCACACCAGAATGTCTCTGATTTGTCATTTAGCCTGTCTGGAATTTAGCATTTTCTGCTTTAATATAAGGCTAAAACAGCATGATCTCTAAAGTCCTTTACTGCCCCCCAATACTATAAAATCTGTGAATATCCACTGAAAGTGTTTGTTAAATGCACACGTGCATGTGTGTGTGTGTGTGTGTGTGTGTGTGTGTGTGTATTTTCTGGTTAGAATGGTGAATGGTAATTTTTAGAAATATTACCAAGGAGAATTTCTAAATCAGTATTTTAAAAATGTGTATTTTCTCCATATAACTTTATTGAAAGATGTCTGAAGACATACATTAGTAGAAACTGTAGGCTTTCAAAGAAAGATTTTTCTAAATAGAAAGTATTTCCTAGAGTACACAGTCTCTCTGAGAAACAAACTGAGGGTTTTGGAGGGGAGAGGGGTGAGGGGTTGTGTGAGCCTGGTGGTGGGTATTTAGGAGGGCACGTATTGCATGGGGAACTGGGTGTGGTACATAAACAATGAATTCTGGAACACTGAAAAAAAATGAAATAAAAAAAGAGAGTATTTCCTATGAATTTTTACATAATTATGATGGCTATTGTACATCATTCTACAAATCATTGTGTTACTTTGACTTATTAAAAAGTTTGGTTTCAAATTTTGGTAGCGTAGTGGCATGGCTGTTTGAACTGGGGGTGTTGCTGACAAATCATCTGCTTTAGCAATAGTTTTGACAGGAATTCATGTCCCGAAATTTCTAGTAGGTGATCAAGGCTCAGAGAGGTTTAGAGACTGTCTGTGGTCACCTAATAAATGATGGTGAGGAAATGGGGAGTCTTGGCTGCTGGATGTAATGTCCATTCTGTTACCTGGACTGCCTCTCAGTGGGAATAAATTATTCCCACTGCCAGAGTAGGCCAAATTATTCCCATGCCAGAGTAGGTAGCATGTATAAATGTTGAGAATAGAGATTGATAGGCTGAATAACATTCCTAATCCAGATATTTAAGTTATGTGCATTGGTAGGAGCATAATTTGAGCAGTAGCTCTGGAGAAGAAACTACTCATTCCTGATTGAGGATGAATGCAAGTACGAGTAAGAACATCATCTTCTTTTGCTAAGCATAATAGCGAAATAAGTCAATCGGAGAAAGACAACTATCATATGATCTCCCTGATATGAGGAAGTGGAGATGCAACAGGGGTGGCAGTTAAGGGAGTAGGAAAAAAATAAATGAAACAAGATGGGATTGGGAGGGAGACAAACCAAAAGAGACTCTTAATGTCATAAAACAAACTGAGGGGGGTGGGGGGAAGGGGTGTTGGGAGAGGGTGGTGGGGTTACATTATATGTTTAAATAAAAATTAAAGAAAATAAATAAACATAAAAAAAAAAGAACGTCATCTTCTGCAACTGAACAGGGTCAGAAGATGTGATCCTAGCAAACAAACCAACCCTGGAGGTTATATATGCAGATATTATATAGACCTAACAGAAGTAGAGAAGTAGAAAGGCTTTTTAAAATTGAGGCAGAATTGACATCAAACCATAAATGTTTAGATTACACAATTTAATATGTTTTGACTTATGTGTACACCCATAAAAACATTACCACAATAAGGATAGTAAACATAGTGATCACTACCGAAAGTTTCATCATGCATCTTTGTCATTCCTTGATCTTCTTCCCTCCCAGACTAGGTAACTACTGATCTATTTTATCTCACTATAAAGTAGTTTGGAATAAGAGACTATGTACTCTTTTCTGCTTTTTAAAAAAATCTGTGTAATTATTTGAGAGTCCTCTATGTTGTAGTTCACTTTTTCTCGCTGAGGAGCATTTCATGGTATGGATACATCAGTTTATTTATTCACTTGTTTGTAGACATTTGGGTTGTTTCCAGTTTTGGGTTTTTACTGTTAAAGCTGATATGGACATTCATGTATACATCTTTGTCTACATATGATTTCATTTCTCTTGGGTAAAGTCATAGACATATGATTTCATTTCTCTTGTATAAAGAAATGCCTAGGAGAGAAAAGATCATGAAGTAGGTATATGTTTGACTTAAGAAACTGCCAAATCATTTTCCAAGGCAGTTATGTCCATGTACATTCAGTCCCATGAATAGTTTCAGTTGTTTCACAAGCTTGCTAGTGTTTGTAATGTTAGTCATTCTAACATTATAGACCTATACATATAGTTCGTCACCTATTAGTAGGTGATGAAATCTCATTATGGTTCTAATTTGCATTTCCCTAATGATTAATGATTTTGAGCATCTTTCCATGTGCTGATTGGTCTTAAGTATCTTCTTTGGTGAAAAATCCACTCAAATTTTTTTGTATTCTTAAAAAAATTGGTTGTCTTGTCTTAGGATTGATGTCTTAAAGTTCTTTATATACTCCAAACTTCTTTCTAGGCTCTAGAAACCAGTCATTTTTTAAGATATATGCTTTTAAATGTTTGTTCCTCACTGTGGTTTGCCATTTCAGTCTCTTAAAAGTGGTGCAGTACTATTTATCAATTATTTTCCTTTATGAATTGTGCTTATAGTGTCCAATTCAAACACAAAACATTTCTCTTACATTTTCTTTTAGAAGCTTTGTGGTTTATTTTTATTTAAGATTATGGTCAATTTTGAGTTAATTTTTTTATATGGTGTAAAGTAAGGATCAAAGTTAATTTTTTTGCATATTCATATAAATTACTCCAGCTCCTTTTGTTGAAAAAGTATTCTTTTGCCACTGAATTGCATTTATTTTTGTCAGAAATTTGTTGTCCATAAATGCATGGTTCTACTTCTAGACACTCTATTTTGTTTCCTTGATTTGTTGGAGATCAAAAACATGGTGAGAGAAAAGCTCTTCAAAGACATGATATACTTGAGAGGCCATTTTAGATTTCTAAGTCAATATGACTATATATAAACTTTGTTCAAACCAAAAGCCTGATTTATGGACCACCACATATGCATTGTATATCCATTTTGTGAATGAGTAGCCTAAAGGAAAACCATCTTGTCCTTGATATATCCATCAGTGCTCCTACTCCCTGCATTCCTTTATGAGAAAACTTATGATTCCTGCCTATATGCTAATCTATACTCTATGGAGCTTTTGCAAGATGTGAAAAGTATATAACCCTATAAAAACTATTTATTCTCCAGAGCACTTTCTTCTCTGTGAAGACGATGTTTCCCCAGGAACTTTACTAACTGTGACTCCAATAAACCTCTTCTTCCTAACTTTTAGGAACTATAGATAGATTGATAGATAGTCAGATAGATAGATTTAGATTTTATTTATTTATTTGATAGAGCACAAATAGGGGGAGTGGCAGGCAGAGGGAGAAGCAGGCTTCCCGCTCAGTAGGGAGCCCAATGTGGGGCTTGATCCTAGGACCCCAGTATCATGACCTGAGCCAAATGCAGATGCTTAACCAACTGAGCCACCCAGGCATTCCACTTTTAGAGATTCTAAAAAGGTTTGTTCATTGTGCATCGACACACATGTCTTGACGCAAGTATAGTACTTCTTTGATTGGAATTATAATTTATAGTCCATTTAGGAGGAACTGCCTTTAATACTGAGTATATTAGTGGAATTACTATTGAAATTAATATTAGGATATACCCCATGAACAGGTATATTTCTCTACATTTTACTTTCATTTTTAATTTCTCATTTACATATTTAATTTCCCACAGCAATATTTTATAGTTTTCAGTGTTAGCTCTTTAATATATTTTGTTCAATTTGTCCCTAAATATTTCATGTTTTTGGTACTATTTTAAATGGTATTATTTTTTCTTTTAGCTTCAATTTCAATTGGTCATTATTATTATTATGTAGAAATAAATACAGATAATTTTTATATATTCATTCTATATCTGGAAGTAGGAAGCTCCACGAACCAGGCTAAAGAAATACTGCTAACTCAGTTATTAGTTTGAGTAGCTTTTTGGGGTAGTTTTTATCCATTTTTTCACACACATGATCACGTGTGTGGATAAAGACATTTTTAATCCTCCCTTTATTATACAAATAAGGTCTTTTATTTCTATTTTGTAGCCTATTTTGCTGGCCGGATCCCCTAGTATATGTTCATTAGAAGTAGTTAGAGCAGGTATTTCTATCTTGTTCCCACTCTACTCATCAGGGGAATGTTTCTAGTCTTTTACCATTAAGTGTATTGTTAGCAGTATGTTTATCATGGATGCCCTTTATTAGATTGAGGAAGTTTCATTGTATTCCTACTTTTATAAGGGTTTTCTTTAAAGATTTGTATTTATTTGACAAAGAGAGAGACAGTGAGAGAGGGAACAGAAGCAGGGGGAGTGGGGGAGGAGAAGCAGGCTTCCTGCCAAGCAGGGAGACTGATGTGGGGTTCAATCCCAGGAACCAGATCATGACCTGAGCCAAAGGCAGACGCTTAAGGACCGAGCCACCCAGGCGCCCCTTATGAGGGTTTTTAACAAAAGTAGGTATTGGATTTTGTCAAGTACTTTTTCCAGTGGTATCTTTAGGATTTATAAAATGCATCTTCAACTTACCACATCTGCTTCAAGTCATATAGAATTTCACATCTTGTGTAAACTGTATTTAGTTTCCTAGGGCTGTTGTAATAGAATACCACAAACCGGTCGGTGACTTAGAACAAGAGAAATTTCTTCTGTCACAGTTCTGGAGGCCAGAGGTCCAAACCAAGGTGTCAGTAGGGCCACATTCCCCCTGGTGCTCTGGCTAGAAACCTTCCTTGCCTCTGCTTAACTTCTTCTTGTGGCTGGCAATCCTTGATGTTACTTGCTTATCATGCATCATTCCAGTTTCTGCCTCTGTTGACACATGGAGTTTTCCCAATGTGTCTGTCTCTGTGTCTCTTCTTTCCTTCTTAGGACAGCAATCTTACTAGATTAAGGACCTACCCTACCCTAGTATAATATCATTTTATATTAATTAATTCAATCTGTAACAGACTTATTTCCAAATAAGGTCATATTCTTAAGTCCTAGGAAGGACATGAAATTTTGGGGAACACTACCCAAGCCCATAAAAAGAACCTTGCAATAGTACACTTCTTTGGGTATCCTATAGAATTTTGCACTATTGTTTCCATACATTTACTTTCATATATGCTATCCAACTGTACTATATTGTTTTTATATAAACCATCTTTTTTCCAAACATAGTATTTTAATTTGATACACAGTTTATGCTTTAGTTTTCTGGGACTGCTGTAACATTTTATCACAAATTGGTTGCTTAAAACAATAGAAATGTATTCCCTCATAGTTCTGGAAGCCAGAAAATCATAATTGTCAACCGTGTTTTTCCTTCTGTAAGTTCTTAGGAAGAATGTGTTTTGTACTTCCCTTCCAGCCTCTAGAGGCTGCTGATACTTGTTGGCATTTCTTGGCTTATGGTGGCATAACTCTAGTCTCTGCGTGCATCTTCACATGGCCTTCTCCCCTGTGCGTATGAGGGTCTCCAGTCCTCTACTCTTTTTTCATGTAAAGACACTCATCATTGGATTTAGGGCCCACCCAAATCTAGGGTGATCTTATCTTGAGAACCTTAACTGAATTACATCAGCAAAGACCTTATTTCCAAGTAAAGTCATATTCACAGGTAGTAGGGGTTGGGACTTGAATACACTTGGGAAACCATTATTGACCCACTGCAATTTACAGACTACAAAATTCACCCTTTTAAAGTTGTAATTCAGTGGCTTTTACAATAGTCACCAAGTGTGCAAACATAAACATTATATAATTCAGAACCTTAGAAAGAAACCCTGTATCCTTTAGCAATCATTTATTATTCTTCCAAAACCTGGCCCCTCACAAGCCCTATTTACTGTCTCTATGGATTTGCCTATTCTGGATATGCCAGATCATATGATATATGGCCTTTTGCATTTATCTTCTTCTGCTTAGCATAATATTTTCAAGATTTCACCATGTTGTAGTATGAATCAGTTTTTATCCCTTTTTTATGGCTGTAAAATAGTCCACTTATGGGACTACTACATTTTGTTTATTCATCAGTTGATGAAAATTTGGGCTTTCACTTTTTTTTTTTT
>RCUC01121951.1:0-33586 GCA_003697995.1 Taxidea taxus jeffersonii | reverse complement strand
TTAAAAAAAAAAAAAAAAACAGGGACGCCTGGGTGGCTCAGTTGGTTAAGCAGCTGCCTTCGGCTTGGGTCATGATCCCAGGATCCTGGGATCGAGTCCCACGTAGGGCTCCTTGCTCGGCGGGGAGCCTGCTTCTCCCTCTGCCTCTGCCTGCCACTCTGTCTGCCTGTGCTCACTCCCTCTCTCTCTCTCTCTGACAAATAAATAAATAAATAAATCTTTAAAAAAAAATAAATAAATAAAACAGGGTGCCTAGGTGGTTCAGTTGGTTAAGCGGCCAACTCTTGGTTTGGGCTCAGGTCATGATCTCAGGGTTGTGAGACCAATCTCTGTGTTGGGCTCCTACTGAGCTCTCTCTCTCCCTCTGCCCTCCCCCCGTTCGTGCAAGTGCGTACTCTCTCTCTCAAATAAAGTCTTTTTTAAAAAAAGGCAAAAAAAAAAAAAGAGAGAGAGAGAGAGAAAGTATTAGCAAATAAACTCGGCAAGGTATACAAAGAATAATACAACAAAACCAAGTGGGATTTATTACAGATACGTAAGGCGTAAGGCTGGTTCGATATTTGAAAACCAATCAACCCTATAAACACCCCAAAAAGCAAAAATCATATAATCATATCAATTGGTACAGAAAAAAGGCAGGGAGGATGTCCCCTTATTCATCACCACTTTCTGAATTTCCAAAACAAATGTAGCCTTCCCATATCTTAACAACCCTGTAGAACAAATGATCAAAACCCAAAGAGAGAAAAATAGAAGTGATTAGTGCAATGGGCACATTTTAACCACATACCTTTCCTCCTGTGAATAAAAGGGCTCCATTCCTAAGTCCTGCCACTAGGGACATCAGCTGTCGAGACAAGGGTCGTCCCAGGAGGCTATGAGTAATGTGTTCCATGGAAGATACACCTAAGGAATTCACTCCTCTGCAAAACACACACATTGTTGCATAGTAACACACTGAAGCAGGGTCAAATCCAGCTGTAAAAATTCTGAAACTTTCCTCCCAGGCTAGTTAATGATTTTTAAAAGAGCAAAAATGGGGAAAATTCATTCAAATGATTTTTGATTTGGTAATCCACATAATCATGAATGAGTGCATTTGAAGCATTAGGATAATGGAAGACTTAATTCTTCTTAAACTTAGCCTTTGAAGTCCAGTTTCAATTTGTAGATTATACAAGCATGAACTTCAACCCACTTCCTGACTCTAGCACTTTCTGATAATAAATATAAATTCCTAAATCAGTCTGAAGAGATTTTACTTTCAACATGAATATTATGCTGTATTTAAACATTGTTATTTTATGGTTTAATCTTTTTAGTAGAACATTTACAGATTATACTCTTACAGGAAACCAGATCACTACTACTACTACTACAAAAAGCTGTGAAGAACTCGAAGATATAATGTTTATAGGGGATTCTCATATTCTATAAGAGAGAAAGAAATTAAGAGGAAGTTCTTTTCAGACTTGTTTGATTTTAAAAGTTGTGGAAAACACAAATAATCCCAATTAGTACATTAATAAGATAGTTGAAGGAATAACTTAATTTGAAATATTTTTAAACACTCGGATAATGTTTTTGGATTTAACGTTTAAAATAAATGTACTAGCTCTAAGAATTATTGCTTTATTCAAGCACAAATGATCCAAGTCATATCCAGCTGCTTCATTCTCACAAACCAAATCTCAAAGCAAAATTTCTAATAAGCTTCAGCCTTTTATGTAGTTACCTAAGAAAACAAGGCAAATTACTAAGCAAGGTGTGACAATTGAAACAATCCCTGAAAAAATACCTATTAATGCATTATTAAGATTATTCAATGACATGAACATCTACTTTAATGTTTATGCATAAAAACCCTACCAGAGATAATGTCAAACATGGCTGTATACATACTAGTTTGGCCAGAACTTCTTACCCCAAGCAGTTCAGCTTTAAAAAAGGAAGAATAAAGTCAATTTCCTCACTGTTTTCTTCTTTTACCATAGGATCTAGAAGGACCTACAGTAGCAAGGAAAAATCAGTTTTACATTTCAAAATTATATCTTTGGTCTGTTTTTCTCAGGTCCCAGGAAACAGAATTACTGATTCTGTTACATAGAGAGAAAAGACACATGGTGCATGCAAGATCATTACTCAAAATAGACTTCCCAACAATAATTTATTTAACCAAGGAACAGAAATATTTATGGTGAACAAACAGTAAAGGATGTCATCTCCTTCATACATTTTACGGATACATCTTATATTTGCAATTTTGATTTGTGTCATATTTACTCTTCACAATTCTTACATTTCTATCTCCTCTGAATGGTATTCCTTCAATTTTATCTCAAAAGTAGAGAGATAATGTCTGGTTCTCAACCATTCAAATTCTAAATGACCAGAATATCTTCAATTCTATAACAAGAGTGATGATCCTAACGAAAACCTATTATTCTAAAAAGTCCACTTATAAAAACCTTCTCGAAGGAAAGTGATCTGATAATATTTGTGAAAAGTTGAGAATTTAAGAACTGCCAAAATAATATAGGTTACTGCAAACATCGGTTACAGCAGAGCTACAAGTAAAAATATGAATTTTTAAAAATCAAACCCCTAGAGCTAATTTTCCTTTGTTTCAATACTAGAATAATTTGAAATCATGATCTGTTTGCCAATTAACATCATCAATTCTATTCTTGAAACTTAACTGTGCCTCGACTTTAAGTTTAGGATAAATCAATTTGTTTAGATAAGTTAAAGAGAGTATATAATAAAATATTTTAAATCAAGTTATTCCTTACTCTTGTGATTCACGTTTCTAACACACTTACAGGTAAACTCATACTTTGTTATCAATCCCATGCAACAAATATTAGTTCATTAAATATTGAATAGTATGTGATTACTTGTATTGTGGTCTTCTGCAGCAGACTGGTGCTCAACAAAAAAATGTTTTCTTTTTCTTTTTCCCAAGAATTAACTATATTTAGAGAAAACTCCTTCAACCCTATCAAAAAAAAAAGTAATATGTGTAGAGTTAGCACAGAAGTGGAAATGAAACAAAGATTTACATTTACTTAAATTTCAATAAAGGTATTCTTTGATATGTAAAACCATTTACTCATCATTATGTTTCCTGTTCACCCGTATGATAGGTTGGAAAAACAATGAAAACTTCTTCAATAGGAAAAATAGCAAAAGAACAAAATTCACCCACCATCTTTAATTCTTAGCTTAATGTATTCTTCCTCTGATAGTATCACAGGAAGTGTGGTGGTAGTACCCTGCTGTAGCCATGAAGAGAACGCAGTTTTTACGTCTTCTTCACTTATATCTTTAGGCTGCCAGAGTAAAGGGAAGAACAGTAATGAATTATCCAAATGCCTAAATGAACGCTAACATCGTTAGCTTAACACCTTATCTTGCTAAAAATATCCAAACCTTGTTACAGCTGATGCACCTAAAACAAGCCTCTTAACCTCTTTGAGCCTTGCTCAGCTCAGGTGAGAGCCGTAAGCTGGTGTCCCTTAGGGAGGAGACTGGTCAGTTGCATCAATCACGTTATATACCCCTTCGGCAACCGTTTGGCACAAGTGATTACACGTGCTAGTTCGAGATGCAACCAGCCTGGCATGACCATTTGTTATCTGTGTGACTGTGGGCAAATGAAGAAAACTCTCTGAACTTCAGTTTTATAATCTATTAAATGGGAACAACTAAAAATAAATAATTTTTTAAAAGTTAAAAAGCAGACCTTACCAAACAAACCAGGAAGGATGTTCATATTTATAGCCACAGATTTGGGATTTGACATTAAGGATAGTGCAGCCTGAAGAAACATTTACAGGGGCACCTGGGTGGCTCAGTTCGCAAAGTGTCCAACTCTTAGTTTTGGTTCAGGTCATGATCTCAGGGTCGTGAGACTGAGCCCCACGTTGGGCTCTGCACTGAGCAAGAAGCCTGCTTAAGATTCTTTCTCTCTCTCTCTCCTTCTGTCCCTCCACCCCCCCCCCTCTTAAAAAAAGGAGGGCGGGCAAAAACAAAGAAACATCTACAGAAGTGGTGAAATTTTACACACTCCTTAGCTCTATGACCCGTGATCCATGTACCAAAATTTGGCTCATTGGATAACCATTCCAACCCCATTCTCCCTTGCCTCCCTCTATGAAAGAGGGGGGAAAGAAAACTCCATTCCCAGCCTGAGCTGTGAGTACATGCCTGCATTCTGACCAATGGTGTGCAATCGTTAGGAAGGGCTTCTCCTCCTAATTGAAACATAAGCAAACTTTGCAAAGAGAAGGCTTTTGCTTTCAGCCTTTTCTTCTGCTGCCAAGAATGCAGATGTGATGGCTATTTGTATAGCATACGCCTTGCATCTAAGAGGAGGAAAGTTCCTGGCCAAGGATGGCAGAAAGACCAAAGGTGCTTAGGTCCCTGATGACATAGTTTAACTGCCTCTGAGCCCCTCCAAACTTCTTTGTATGTGAGAAAAATAGGCTCTTTATATGAAGTCATTTTTTTTTCCTGTTAAGCAGTGCTGATATGCTCAATAAGTACAATGTTAATAAACTTCAAAAGGTATGAAGAAATTCTAAGAAAAACTATTAATTTTTAAAGTTTTTGAAGTTTTTAAATTAGAATTAAGTTTTGTTTTTTTTTTAAAGACTTTATTTATTTGTCAGATAGAGAGAGAGCGCAGGAGTGAGCACAGGCAGACAGAGTGGCAGGCAGAGGCAGAGGGAGAAGCAGGCTCACTGCTGAACAAGGAGCCCGATGTGGGACTCGATCCCAGGATGCTGGTTCATGACCTGAGCCGAAGGCAGCTGCTTAACCAACTGAGCCACCCAGGCGTCCCTAGAATTAAGTTTTTAAAACCTTATTGAAGCTAAAAACAGGAATACCCGAAAATTCATGTAGGAAATATCATTAATATCTGCCTAGGAAAATTAACCTGTATTCATTCCACCATTTCTCAGCTGGTGCATTTCTGTTCTCTCGTCATCCAGAGTAAAGCTTAGCTCTGCTGACCGAGCTCAGTTTAGAACTTGATCACTACAGGAGTGCCTGGGTGGCTCAGTGGGTTAAAGCCTCTGCTTTCGGCTCAGGTCATGGTCCCGGGGTCCTGGGATTGAGCCCCACATTGGGCTCTCTGCTCAGCAGGGAGCCTGCTCCCCCCTCTCGCTCTGCCTGCCTCTCTGCCTACTTGTGATCTCTGTCTGTCAAATAAATAAAATCTTAAAAAAAAAAAAAAAAGAACTTGATCACTACAAAAGCCGGGTGAAACTAAGTATAGCCATTGCTTTCCCACTCTCAAAGATCACAGAAATAGTCTGTTTGGGTATTACTGGGCAATGGGGTTAAAGACCTAAAGGAAGGGCGTCTGACTGTCTCAGTCAGTAGAGCAAGTGACTCTTGATCTCTGGGTCCTGAGTTTGAGCCCCACGTGTAGGATAGAGTTTACCTAACAAAAAATATACCTAAAATCAAGACTTGAAGAATCAGAAAGCAACTCACACTTCCTCTAGAATCAAAATTCTTAGATCCTAAGAGGTATAATCAGCTCAGAGAAACCTACCAATGTCCTAAGCTTCCACTAAAATAAGCACCTCGGGATTAAGAAAGGAATTCTGTAGTAATATCCTATTACTGAGACCAAAAAAAAAAAAAAATCTCATGTTTTTTTCACAAGACCTAACTTTTGAAAAATACCAAGATTAACTAAAAAGTTAAAACCAGAAATCACTGTGCTCCATTCTGCTAAGGTGTTAAATGTTCAGTTACATACTATTATGGAAATGACATTTATTCTGTTTGTTTCCTCTTCTCCAGTACATCATATAACTTGTCTTATCTGGGGTTTCATCAACTAGAAAGTTCCATTAAAATGGTTCTTCCAGGGGCACCTGGGTGGCTCAGTGGGTTAAAGCCACTGCCTTCGGCTCAGGTCATGATCCCAGGGTCGTGGGATCGAGCCCCGCATCGGGCTCTCTGCTCTGTGGACAGCCTGCTTCCTCCTCTCTCTCTGCCTCTCTGCCTACTTGTGATTTCTGTCTATAAAATAAATAAATAAAATCTTTAAAAAAAAAAAATGGTTCTTCCAAGGGGCACCGGGGTGGCTCAGTGGGTTAAAGCCTCTGCCTTCAGCTCGAGTCATGATCTCAGGGTCCTGGGATCGAGCCCCACATCAGGCTCTCTGCTCAGCAGGGAGCCTGCTTCCCCCCACCCCCACCTGCCTCTCTGCCTACTTGTGCTCTCTGTCAAATGAATAAATAAAATCTTAAAAAAAAAAAATGGTTCTTCCATGATATAACGATCATCACGATTCAAAAGATTTAAACATATCATCTGAGGGGTGCCTGGGTGGCTCAGTGGGTTAAGCCTTTGCCTCTAGCTCAGGTCATGATCTCAGGGTCCTGGGATCAAGCCCTGCATCAGGCTCTCTGCTCAGTGGGGAGCCTGCTTCCCCCTCTCTCTGCCTGCATCTCTGCCTACTTGTGATCTCTCTCTCTGTGTCAAATAAATAAAATATTTTTAAAAAGTATCATCTGGATAATCAGAAGGATAAAATTGTGTCTGGAAGTTTTAAAACCTGTAACACAATAATCTTCCTGTATCGTAGTTCTCTGGGAACTGGTAAACTAAACCAGCACAGGTGACAATTGCCTGTCAATGTGCAGTCTTAGCACTTTCAGCCTGCACTATTAATACTGAAACAACACAGGGAAAATTTTTTTAAATTACATGGATATAGCAAAAATATCTATCGTTATAAAAGCCAAATTATTGGGGTACCTGGTGGCTCAGTCAGTGGGACATGCAAGTCTTGATCTTGGGGTCATGAGCTCAAACCACACTTTGGGCACAGAGCTTACTTAATGAAAAAAAAAAGCCAAATTATCCATATTTGCATTGGCACAATATACATAATATGTGTGTTGCTTACTAAAGACTTCTTGGTTTCTCAAAAAGTTAAACAGAATTATGCAAAGATCCAGCAACTCGGATGCCTGAGTGGCTCAGTTGGTTAACTGTCCAACTCTTGATTTCGGTTCATGTCATGATCACAGGGATGTGAGATGGAGCCCTACATCGGGCTCCATGCTGGGTGTGGAGCCTGCTTAAGATTTTCTCCCCAACCCTCTGCCAACCAACTCTCCCTCTTTCTCTTTTAAAAAAAAAAGGGGGGCGCCTGGGTGGCTCAGTGGATTAAGCCGCTGCCTTTGGCCTGGGTCGTGATCTCGGGCTCCTGGGATCGAGCCCCGCATCGGGCTCTCTGCTCGCAGGGAGCCCGCTTCCTCCTCTCTCTCTGCCTGCCTCTCTGCCTACTTGTGATCGCTGTCTGTCAAATAAATATATAAAATCTTAAAAAAAAAAAAAAAGATATAGCAACTCAACTCCTAAGTATATACCCGAAAGGACTCAAAACAGGGACTCAACAGATACTTGTACACTAATGTCCATAGCAGTGTCATTCACAATTGTAGCCAAAAAGATGGAAGCAATCCAAGGGTCTATCAACAGATGAATGGACAAACAAAATGTGGTATATGCATACAATGGAATATTATTTCACCATAAATACGAATGAATACGTTCTACTACCTGGACGAGCCTTAAAAGCATGTTAAGTGAAATAAGCCAGATGCACGGAACAAATATTATATGATTCCACTTACATGAAATATCTAGAATAAGCAAATTCATACACAGAACATAGATTACAGGTTACCAGGAGCTAGGAGAGGACAGGATACGGCATTATTGCTTAATGGGCACAGTTTCTGTTTGGGGGCTGGGAAAGTTTTAGAAATGGGGGTGGCGATGACTGCATATAATGAATGTAATTAATGCTGAACTATACACACTTAAAAATGGTTAAAATAGCATTTCATTATGCATATTTTACCACAACAAAATATAACAGACTTCTTTGCCCTTCTAGCAAAAAGGAAAACATTCTTATTACATGGCTGAAGCAACTAGAAATTTTACATGACATGTAGAACAACTGTGATATAACATAAATTTGAACTCACTATATTTTCTGTAGGTTGTAGTTTTAGAGATCTTGGAATTTTAGGGGTAATTTCCACTGGAGTTATTCTGACTACTGCATGCATTTCTATATTTAGTCTCTTTCTCAGGTCATCTGGAATCTGAAATTTAAAAATAAATAAAAATATAAATATGTGCAAAACTTGCCTTAAAAAATATTCCACAGCATACACATTGTTATTAACTTCTATGAATTCAGATAAATTGATGGAAGCTGTCATAGTTCATAAGAGTAACCAGATGGATATTCAGGGACTACTGTATCACAAACATTTCCATTTTTCCCCTTCATTTCTTTCTTTCCACACCCTCTTCAGAATGAGATGCATCAATCTGGCTCTCTCAAGTCAAGCCTGCTTGGGGACCGCCACTCCTCGGTGCCCATGGCCGCCAACCTTTCAAGTGCAGTGGTAAGTACAGACTCCTCATTGCCATCTTATATGGTCCCTAGGCCCCTACCTGGCACTCTTTCACCATGTCCTCACCATGTATTCAAGGAAAATAATGGTATTGCCACCAAATGGCAGAACCACTAACAGAAAAGAGACCTGCTAACAAGTTCAGTGTTAGATGTTGAAGTGTAGTGTTGAAGATACAGCAGGATCTCCTAAACTAGAAGTTTAGAGCTAATGGAAAATAATGGGCTGATGGCCCAGAATTTTAGAAAACGATGTAAGCCAAAGAGATGAAAACTTTGTAAGCTGTCAGCACAGAGGTCACAGGTGAAACTGGCAATAAAAGAAATCTACAAAGGAGACCCCCCCCTTGCTCTATTTTTTTTCCCTGTCCTAATAATTTCCTCCCTTTATCACGAGGTCTGCCTTCACAATGGCTCAAATTAAGAAACGAAACGAAAGGGGCTGGTGACTCGTTCCACATAAACTAAGCATTACTATCTGAGGCCAGGATGAGAAGGTGGACACTGGTTGCCCTCCTCCCCTTCACAAACCCACAGTTAAAGAGCGGATTCCAGCAGGGTAAGCAGCTTCTGGGTACTCCAATCCAGGTGCCCCCTCATGCTATGGGTTTCCCCCTAACTGGGTACTGCCCCCAACACACAGCCAAGTCCTGCTTTGGCTTTCGGGAACTGGAGAACAAACCTTCCGCAGGTATTAAAGATGTGAGGCTTTGTAAGGCACCCCATGCTGAATGTGAACTCGAGAGTCAGCCCACCTGGGTGTGACTTCTGGTTGTACTTACTGTGTGACCTCAGGCAAGCAATTCTGACCTCTCTGGGCCTGCATCTTATAGCTGTCCAAGTTTCCCTAACCAGGAAATACGCAACCTTCATCCGAACAAGGACTTTACCTTGCACTTTAGATACTCTTTCTTACTATATTGATTTTCAAATTATATATAAAACATTTTTCTAACTCATAATTTGGAGAATTTCAAGCAACAGGAAATTGCTTTCTCCCTAAAAGTACATTTTGTACTAACCCAGACTTTCCCAAGATGAAGAGCTTCTACAGTTTTGGTGTATTTGGTGGCATTCTTCAATTCCTCAAGTCCATTCCAGACTACTGGCAGCACACAGGCCTTAGCCGCTTCCTGACTGTGGCCCGAGCTGATCGGTTTTTGATCTAGTGGCTCTAAAGTTTGCTTCTCTTTTTCAGGTGACAGGACATTTTGTTTGGTTTTACTTTGCTGTTGCTTTGGAGAAAATAGCTTAATTAGCTTTCCGTAGGTCATAGTAAAGCTGGGCTCCACATCAAAATACTCCTGATCCCATGGAAATACATGAATGGCACAGTGTCTATGAAACTCCGAAGTTGCTATCGTGTTACACACACTGGGAGGTTGCGATTTACACACTCTGAAAATGTTGTCTAGAGGAACGACTTTGGATTGCATAGTTTTGAATGCATTCATTTCAGTTAAACCCCAGGATAGCTCCGGCTTCTTCTCAGACCCAAAAGAAAAAATGCTTCCTATCATAGTCCATAAGCTTGGCATGGATGGTGAGGCAGCTGTCACCTCTGAATCCAGCTTACTAGACCCAGGGCCTGTCAATCCTTTTTGGTCTCCTCCATAAATATGAAATTTCTCATGTGCACTATCTGCTTTTGAAAATGTATTCTCCTTGGCTTGGCGGGTCTTTGGCTGAATAAGGAGTTTAGTGTCAATTTCCAGCCTTCCGTAAGCAGCAGCTGGCACGAGTGCAACTGTGTGGAAAAGAAAGCTCCTTAGTACATGTTCACCTCTGCTATGGACTCTATGCTATGGTGTCGAACACAATGGAAAATAGAATAGCACCTACCAATTCGGATAAATACATAAGTTTGTTGATCAACCCAGACAGGAAAAATGGCTTTTGGAAAAACTATTCGAATCTGATCCAGAAGATGCTGTTCAAGGGAAGCAGCGTGCAGCTCCTACAATCAACAAACAGAAAGATCTATTCACTTCACCTTTTGTCATTCCATGTCTAGTAAGTAAATCACAATTCACTCCTCTAACTCGAACCAACTCAGACTATATAATGTAGCTCAGAAAAGAGAACATTAAAGACACTGATGGAATGATTAAACCTTCCACTTATGGAATGATTAAACCACAGAGATAAGAGGCACAGCATGGGAAATGTAGTCAATGGTATCGTAATGGCATTGTCCGGTGACAGGTGGCAGCTACACTTGTGAGCATGGCGTGACGTACGGTGAATCACTATGTTGTACACCTGAACCTAACATAACACTGTGTGTCAACTAGACTTCCATATAAACCAACAACTATGCTGAAGTAATGTGACGTTAAACTGGGCTAGTTCCCATTGTATTTTCTTTACCAGTATCTCCCAGTCATCTGCTGAGAGGGGTTCCACCTCAACTTGTTGACAAGATACCACACGGGGGCACAGCTTGAGAAACACCTGGAAAAAATGGAAAATGTAAAACTATTTTTTTATTTTTATTTATTTATTTTTTTTTGTAAAACTATTTTTAAAAGACTTTTTGTAACCCTAGGAAATGAGAAGTTCTCTTTAGGTAAGCAATTAAGTGTGAGCAAGTGAATGAGTGAGCATGTGTGCCTCTATGTATTGTGTAGATCTCCAGGGGACAAATAATTATTAAGCACTTATTCTTTGCTATGCCTTGATATACTCAACATTTAGGGAAAAAACTGTCTCATAACAAATTATGGGAAAAAGGAAAATATATCCCAGCACAACATATTTTTTAAAAATTAAAGATAAGGGGTGTCTGGGTGGCTCAGTCCATTAAACGTCTGCCTTTAGCTCAGGTTATGATCCCAGCATCCTGGGATCAAGCCCCGCATCGGGCTCCTTGCTCAGCGGGGAGTCTGCTTCTCCTTCTGCCTGCTGCTCCCCTAGCTTGTGCTCTCGCTCTCTCTGCCAAATAAATAAATAAAATCTTTTTTAAAAATTTAAAGAATAGGGGTGCCTGGGTGGCTCAGTGGGTTAAGTCTCTGCCTTTGGCTCAGGTCATGATCTCAGGGTCCTGGGATCAAGTCCTACATCGGGCTCTCTGCTCAGCAGGGAGCCTGCTTCCTCTTCTCTCTCTGCCTGCCTCTCTGCCTCCTTGTGATCTCTGTCTGTCAAATAAATAAATAAAATCTTTAAAAAAAAAATTTAAAGAATAAAGGTAAGTGGGGTGCCTGGATGGCTCAGTCAGTTAAAAACATCTGACTCTTGATCTCAACTCCAGTCTCAATCTCAGGGCTATGAGTTCAGTCCCCATGTTGGGCTCCCCACTGGATGCGGAACCTACTTTAAAAAATAATAATAACAAATAAATAAAGACAACCATTAACAAAAGAAAAGTAATTCAAAACTGTAAGAAGATACAACAATGACATCAGGTCATGGCTTCATCTAATATATATACTTTATTATTTCTAAAAGTTTTATGACTTAGTTTTTTTTGTTGTTTTTTTAAGATTTTATTTATTTATTTGACAGACAGAGATCACAAATTGGCAGAGAGGCAGGCAGAGAGAGAGGAGGAAGCAGGTTCCCCGCTGAGCAGAGAGCCCGAGGTGGGGCTCGATCCCAAGACCCTGGGATCATGACCTGAGCCGAAGGCAGAGGCTTAACCCATTGAGCCACCCAGGAGCCCCTTATGACTTAGTTTTATAACTAACCTCAAGCCATGGTGCTTCAAGAAAAGTAAGAAAAAAATGTACAGACAAAGATCAGAGCCAATTACGTACAAGTATAAACATTCACAGCTAGAAGCAAAACAAATGTGCCCTCATTCCAGTCTACGGATATATACGAAATGCTAGCATGTCTCAAGTTGGACTCCACACCTTCCTTTCTTCCCACTCTCTATACACATTTCTGAGGATGGAGGAGTAAAACCCAAAGCCACCAAGTATTACACGCTCCGGTGAACCAACCCTTCCTTGTCTGCTTTGTGGATTGGAGCTGAATTTCCCCAAATGCCACTGTCAGTGACTCTTCCTTCAGCATCTCCCATAGGCCCTACATGAAAAGAGTGATTGTGGGAAAGCACAAAGCAGCTCCCGCCCACCAAGAAGCTAGAATCCTGGGTGAGCCAGTCCACTTTGTTCATATTTTTTGGGAGAGAGTGCCTTAGGCACAATACACAGAGGATCTGCAGGGAATCAGGTAAAAGTTCACTTTGAAGTAAAGAGGCATTAAAAACACACAAGACAGGGATGCCTGGGTGGCTCAGTTAAGCCGCTGCCTTTGGCTCAGGTCATAATCCCAGGGTCCTGGGATCGACTTCCATATGGGGCTTCTTGCTCAGCGGGGAGCCTGCTTCTCCCCCCGCCCCCCCCGCCTGCTCTATCTGTTGTTCCCCGATTGTCCTCTTCCCCTCTCTCTGACAAACAAAATAAATAAAATCTTTGGGAAAAAACCACACATACACACAAAACTCTTTAGAGGCTGATGAAGACATCAAGGTTGGGAACAGGAAGCTGGTGTTTCCCACAGGGAAGGACTACATACTCGAAGAGAGTAGAACTTTAACTTGCTATGATATCCTGGGCAAAATGTTCTATCTCCCTAGGTTTGTAGAGCAAAGCACCAAAGTTAGTGATATCTAGGGTCGCTGTGGTGCTGAAGTTTTAAGATTCTACCAAAGATTTAGAGTAAGCAAAGGACTAATATGAGGCCTATGGATTTCTCACTAGTGGATTATTCTCATTATCAAAAACATTCATGAACAAAATTAGTCTGTGTTCAAAACAAGTTAAAAAGATGTGACGCTGTGGGATCCTGTTGTGGGAACTGGTAATAGAATGCAGTTTAGCCCCATTTATCAAAATTTTACATGTACAGCCCCCAAGACTCTGCAATTCAATTTGTAGTATTTTATTCCACATATACATACAAACATGTTCAATGTATATTGTGTAATACATGGAGAAGTATCTCTGATATATTTTGCGGGGGGGGGGGGGGACTGCAGAAAACATATATGATCCCATTCTTTAAATCCTAAAGGTGTACTGAGATCCCAGCATACAGTACACACTCATTCTGAGGCTGGGGTTAAAGAAAGAGAAAAATATTTTTTTACTTTCGATTGTAAAATACTTGTAATGAGTGTGTATTACTTCTGTAGTTTAAATATTTAAAAGGGAATAAATTGGTAAATACAATTAAATGAAAACATAGAAGTCCTTTAGCTTTAGGGTTTACAAACTAAGCATATTAAATTCATAATCAAGACAAAAATAGAAAAATAACAACTCTTGTTGGATAGTTTGACCCTGGAAGGTTAGATGATTTGTCAGAAACAAATTAAGTTCAATAACAATTAGTAGGGGCACCTGGGTGGCGCAGTGGGTTAAGCCTCTGCCTTCAGCTCAGGTCATGATCTGAGGGTCCTGGGATGGAGCCCTGCATCGGGCTCTCTGCTCAGCGGGAAGCCTGCTTCCCCGCCCCACTCTCTCTGCCTGCCTCTCTGCCTACTTGTGATCTCTCTCTCTCTCTCTCTGTCAAATAAATAAATAGATAAAATATTTTTTAAAATAACAATAAGTAAAACTCAATAATTCATAAAGCAAAAATAATCACACACAAACACAATTAGAGAACCTGGAAAGTGAGTAAAATACAATACAAAGTCAAGTAGGGAGCAGACTACAAGATAGGGACTTAACAACAGTATATAGTTAACTTGAGTATGCTGGACTGGTTATAGCAGCACACAAGTTAGGTGTCATCTCGCCTCCTTAAAAAAATTAATCTGAACTTTTTCTTCCCATTGCTATATTGTATGACATTAGGAGAAAGTCATAGTCATCACATTTTGTACTTACCTGGTCTCCATTTGAGAGTCCAAGTTTCTGACCAACTTGTCTGTTAATTTCAGCCACATTTTCGCCTTGATCACTAAAATGCCTACCTTCCACCCAACTCAAGAATGCAGGCTGGTGACCCCAGGCTACTTCTATAGCTTGATTCTATTTATTCAAGAAGAAAGAGGGTGGGGAGAAGAAATAAGAAAGGAGGGGTGAGAGTCTTTATAAGCTTTTCTGGATTCACATAAAAAAAAAACTATTATAGCAACCCACACATACAAAAAGAGCTCTACAGATAGGTGATAGCTCTCTGTTGTGTACATGAGCATTTAATAAGCTTTAATTGTTTCTGATAACCAAAGCAGGCGATGCTATGGGTGAAACCAATACCCTTGTTTTCTTATGATGGCACTACAACTTCATTCAACCATTCCAAAATTCAAAATGGCACTAGGTAGCCAATGAATTTACCTAAACTTTGACCCATATATGTATTTGAGTACTTATTCTGAATTAATGATTCAAAGAAGAAAACCACACCAGAACATATCTCTGCAGTATTTTCTGTAATGGTGAACTTATGACTGTCTTAAATATCTATCAACAGGGAAATTATTCAATAAGCTACAAATTTACTATTTTAGTAAAGCATGAGTCAATAAGTAGAAATATATCATGATCATTAAAAATGTAACAGTATTTGTTTATTAGAAGACAATAAATGTGCCTGGTAAAGGCACAAACATTACCAAAAAAATAATAATAAAACAAGAAGCTAGGTTCCTGTTCCCAGAGGTAATTATGGTTAATAGTTTCTTACATACACTTCCAGAAATTTTATACTACGCAGCTTCTGAAATAATTTTGAAAGTTTTCCCACTATGGAATTCTAAGAACAAAAGTCAAAATATGAAATGAGTTCCCATTAAGAACAATTATATAAAATACATTAAGTTTGTGGCTAAACACTAAAAAACAATATTTTCTATGATTAAAGAATTACAAACTCATTATTAAAACCTTAAAAAATATATAAACTTGGAAGGAAAAAAGGAATTACTGACATTCCCTCCACAAGACAACTACATGAACAATTTTGTCTCTTTCTAGCTAAGCCTGTTTTCTTTGCAAAATTTTTTAAATAGTTGTATATTATAGTCAGGATTTAATATCTTTTTCCCCACTTAACATTGTATCATCAGCACTTGTACACATATATCATTTTTTCAATAAAAAGTAAAGACTTCAGGGGCGCCTGGGTGGCTCAGTGGGTTAAAGCCTCTGCCTTCGACTCAGGTCATGATCCCAGGGTCCTGGGATCAAGCCCTGAATTGGGCTCTCTGCTCGGCAGGGAGCCCGCTTCTCCCTCTCTCTCTTTGCCTGCCTCTCTGCCTCCTTGTGATCTCTGTCAAATAAATAAATAAAATCTTAAAAAAAAAAAAGTAAAGACTTCATTAATCAAAACTTACCATCTCAGGAGGTTTTTGTAGTATTAAAGTCATTTATTTATATCAAAATAAATTCAATTATCAAATATTAAATTCATTCATTTACATCAAATTTTACTACCTCAAAACTCGTTATAGGCCACTTATTGTTTCTTTAAATAGGAAACTTTTTTTCTTTTTAAAAGATTTTATTTATTTGTTGGAGAGAGAGAGAGTGCGAGCACAGGCAGACAGAGTGGCAGGCAAAGGCAGAGGGAGAAGCAGGCTCCCTGCCAAGCAAGGAGCCCGATGTGGGACTCGATCCCAGAATGCTGGGATCATGACCTGAGCCGAAGGCAGCTGCTTAACCAACTGAGCCACCCAGGCGTCCCTAAATAGGAAACTTTTAAGGGATGTTGGAGCCACTTCTGAGGCAATGTTATGTACTTTAAATTAGCTATGTTATTAAAATGTTATTAAAATTTTGTATAGAAGAAAGTCATTATGTACCACTTAGTTGTGTAATTTTTCCCACAATTCACAGAGTAGTCCGACTGCTGACAACAACACCTTTCCACTAAGCACCGTGTGATAAAGTATACAGAGCCCTGGATTTGGAGTCAAATTCCAAATTACTGTCAGCTCTAAGTGTGTAAGCTGAGGCTACAAGGGTGAAGATGACCAACCCCTGCCAGGTGCTTTCCACACTCTTTCATCAGGTCTGTGGCATATAATCCAGATCAACTCCTATTACACAAGAAGAAACTTTTAAAACCAGAGGTGTTCAATAAGGAAATACAAAATGTGCCCTGAAATATCACGCCCTGAAATATCAAAGAGGCGAATTCTACCAACTCACTGGGAAAGGGGAAAATCAACTTCATCAAACAGGAAAAGTACTTCAATTAAATAGTGCCACAGTCACAATATATATTCAGTTGGATTTGGTAAACCTTGCAGACTAATCGGAGTCCATTTTCATGTAAAACCTTTTCAGCCTGAACCACAGGACCTTAGGTAAAAAGAAGAAACCAACAGACTGGAGGGAAAGGAGCCCGCTTCTCAGGTCAATCAACAAATGACTGGCTATGTGCTTCTGCCTACACCTGTGGTACCAGTATCACCTGGAGAGAACTTCCAGGTGAAATCATGGGTAGCCAGGCCTTAGGACCGGCCAGATCAGAGGCCTGGGTTCTCCCTTGCTAACACAAAAGAAATGACAAGTCCTTATCTGGCCATTTCTGGATGGTGATTTAGGTTTGTTTGTCTGCGCTCAGTGTGGGTGGGAATCCTTTCCCCCATTTCAACAATTACAGCAAGCACGGAGCCCAGTATACAGACAAAATAACTGAGTTAAAGCAATGGTTCTCAACCGGAGGTGATTTCTCTTCCCCAGGAGACATCTGGCAACGTGCGGAAACATGTGGAGACTTTTTTGGACTATCACTACTGAAAAGGAGGTGTGCTACTGGCATCTAGTGGCTAAAGGTCAAAGACATTGTTAAATATCTTATAATACCAGCCACAGTCACCCACAACAAAAAATTATCCAGCCTAGAGAGCCAAGGTTAAAAAATCCCGAGTTAAAGCATCTACTGGGTATCCAGTCCTGCAACAGGGACTTGGATAAGCCAATGATGACACCCGAGACACAGAGTAGCGTACAAGCGAGATGTGTCACATAAACACAACTGAAGTTTTGAAAAGGAGACAAATGTGAGCAACCGAGAATTTGAAAGCTCGGTGGAGGAGGTAAGATGACGCTCAGCTTTTGAAGGCATGAAATGAAGAAAAATGTTTTAGGGAAAAGAATAGCAAGAGTAAGAGTAAAGAAGTAGGAAGTTGCTAGGTTATAAAAGAAACAGTGAGAAGGTCAGTCTGGATGCTGCACAGTAAGTGAGAGACAAGAGGACAAATCACCTGGAAATGGTACCCACCCAGGAATGCTAGTTTCCTAACATATGAAAGTACAGAAACGACCTAGATGCCCCAGGTCCCTTTCACCATCAACGTTCTATGATTCTATAATAGTAGGGCTCAATTCTTTTGTATCCAAGTAGCCCAAAGATAGATATAGATAGATAGATAGATTTTTTTTTTAAATTACAGATACCTAAAGCTCACTCCCCAGGATTCTGATTCAAGAAGTCTGAGGAAGGACCAGAACTGGTATTTTGTAAAACTTAAAGGTAAATCTGACACAGGCCAGGAAACTATTCTTCTGACCTTCTTCCCATTACAGCATTATAGGTATTATGTCCTCTATGCTTCAGCCCAAATAAAATAATTCAACACATTAACTCCCAACTTATGACTTCCTGCTTTAAAAATTACCTATGCTCTCTAAACCAATAATTCTAGTGTAAAAATAATCTAGAAAAACAGTTCCGGAAAAGTAAAGTGGAAAGGTAGGATAATTAAAATTACTGTAAATTTGGGACGCCTGGGTGGCTCAGTTGGTTGGGTGGCTGCCTTCGGCTCAGGTCATGATCCCGGCGTCCTGGGATGGAGTCCCACATTGGGCTCCTTGCTCAGTAGGGAGCCTGCTTCTCCCTCTGCCTCTGCCTGCCTCTGTGTGCCTGTGCTCGCTCTAATAAATAAAATCTTTTAAAAAAAATTTAAAATTACTGTAAATTCTTAGATATTTCCTGCATGATTAGCCAGTAGTGGATACTATGCATCCAGGATTTCAAATATTCTATCCCTTTGCCAGCATAAGCATATCAAACTCAGAAGACTATGTGCCTCTATTTCTAGTAAGAAAATGAGGATGTTGTACCTCCTTTAATTAATAATTAAAAGAGTAACTGACCGGAGAGGTTCAAGTAATCCTACCTATGTACTTCCAAATATGCATAATTCTACTGCACATTTCTGGTACACGTCAGAACTGTTTCGAGCATCGGCGACACAGGGAGAACTTTATTTTATTAAACTACCCCGCTCGTGGGACACGGTGCTCAGTTCCTGTTAACATACCCTGTTAACCTACACGGACTCTGCAAACTAAATCTAGCCCTCCCTCTGGAGGCCGGGACGGCAGCCATGCAGGCACCTAAAAATCACTAGCAAGAAAAACATTTTTTTTTTTTTTTTTTAGTAAAAATAAAAACTAGCGACTTCCCAGGAGCTTTTCCAAACTGGAGAAATATTTCTGAATGCAGACGTAAATATCAGGATGTTTAAAAGTCCAGTCTCACCGAGTGAAAACACCTGAAACAAGGCAAGTTAAAGGCCCAGGGCTGCACTAGACGTGGCGTGGGCTGCAAAGCCTGCCCTCCCCGGCCTTGCCCTCGAGGGGCCCTCAGTCTGGCCTCTGAACGGCTCGGTGGCGACTAAAGGCAGCCCGTGCCACCCCGCCCGGACAGGCTTGAGGGCCGCCGCGTCCCTAAAAGGTCTTGGCCCGGTCCGACCCCAGGCTGCCAACCGGGTGTCGCGAGTCTGGGTTGCGAGCCGCCGTCCAGGGCTGGCGCGTTACCTGCAGCAGGTGCAGCTGGGCCACGAGGCGCCGGGGCAAGTGGAGGAAGCAGTCGCGGGCGTTGGTGAAGACCACAGTCACCGCTACCCCACCACCCTCTGCACCCGCCAGGCGATCAATGCCCCACATCGTAGACACGCGATGACCACCCCCCACCATCCACTTAAGCGGACGCTGGCCACTGAGCAGACCGAGGGCGTCGGAGCCAGAGAAGATCGATCGACCCCGCCCCCTGCGGCCACGCCCCTCTCGTCGCGCGCGCCGGGAGGAGGAGGGGCAAGCAAAGGGCTCGAGCTCTCCGAGGTCTCTCCGCCAGGCCGCTGGAGGGCGGCACCTCGTCACCGAAGTCTCACTCACAGGAAACGATGCCAGACGCTGTCGGTTCTCCAGCCAGTCCTGGCACGCCTTGACCCATTTCCCTCTCTTATTGGGTGAACAGGAATGCGGCGAGACGGATGTTGTGGTTTTTGCAAGGGTCCGAATAGGCAAGATGGCGTCGAGTGGCGGCGAACTTGGAGGTGTATTTGATCACCACGTTCAGAGGGCTGTATGCGACACGCGGGCCAAGTATCGGGAGGGGCGGCGGCCTCGTGCTGTCAGGGTAAAGTGATTTTGGTTTCATTCACTATTGCTGATAGCTTTATCTTAGCTCTAGCTCCACATGCCCACTTTATGTAATAAAGGCTTGAAGGGCAGCGGTCCTGTTCTTCAGTCATTGGAGATGGGTATGAGAAACTGGTACTCGGTGGCCAAAAATTCTCACGAACCCTCTTTGGTAAACTGCTGTAACGTCAGCGCCGGAAGGACAGGGCTTTATTTCAGTCACGGTATCTTCCGTGTTTACAATAGCGCTTGGCGCATGGTAAGCACTCAATTTTTGTTATCTCTCTCTAGTAACTTCTTCTGAGCCAACTTCTGTAAAATATGTTGATTGAAGAGAGTCTTTTAATTAGAGGCCCTCACCGGAAGGGGTGAATTTATTCCTTTTTTTTTTTTTTGCAGACCGGCTGAACAGAATGTTTCTTCTTTTCAGAGCTCTTAAGTTTTTAATTTTAATTCCAGGATAGTTAACGTAGTGTTATATTAGTTTCAGGTGTACAATATAGTGATTCAGCAGTTCTGAGCACATTACTTGGTGCTCAGCATGATAAGTGTAGTTTTTAATCGCCGAGCTTTTTTTTTTTTTAATAGAAGATATGTCTTAGAGTTATTTGGAAGATACATCTTTATGTGTTTTCGTTTCTTTTAGGTATATACAATCAATTTGGAATCTCGGTACTTGTTAATACAAGGAGTTCCTGCAGTGGGAGCAATGAAGGAATTAGTTGAGCGATTTGCTCTATATGGTGCAGTTGAACAGTATAATCCTCTAGATGAATACCCAGCAGAAGACTTTACAGAAGTTTATCTTATTAAATTTATGAATTTACAAAGTGCAAGGTAATGTGCAAGTTAAGCATAAGTTTCATTTCCTCCATTCCCACTGCTGCCACTTTGACCCCAGTTGTCCCTCATTCATACCTGAATTACTCAATAACCTAACATGGCTCTATATTATTTTTATCTTACTCCAGTCTTAAATGTCATTCCTATGCTTAACAGCCTTTGATCATGTATTGTGGTAGATTAAAAAATGGGTTAGGGGTAAGTTTTTGAACTCCACTGCCTACTAACATCACAACTTTGGAGAAGTTATTTAATCTCAGTAACCCTGGGTTTTTTTCTATTCTGTGAAATCTGTGTGGTAAAAGGACCTACCTTGGGGGTTGTGTGAGGATGGTATAAAATAATCCATGTAGGGTGCCTGGGTGGCTCAGTTGGTTAAGCAACTGCCTTCAGCTCAGGTGATGATCCCGGAGTCCCGGGATCGAGTCCCGCATCGGGCTCCCAGCTCCACGGGGAGTCTGCTTCTCCCTCTGACCTTCTCCCCTCTCATGCTCTCTCTCACTCTCTCTCTCTCTGAAATAAATAAATAAAAATCTAAAAAAAAAATAATAATAATCCATGTAAAGGGGCTAAATGTAGTGTCTCCTGTGTTCAGAATGCAGTAAACATTAGCTGTTGAAGTTCTTACTTAATGTTATGCACCTTTGTGAATTGACTCAACCTTTTACAGCTTTCTGTTAACAGAAACTCTGCTTCAGTAAGGCTGAAGTATAAAATTCCTTACTAGTTTTCTGTTGACCCCATTCTTGTCACTAATTCTCTCCAAGACCCATCCTTCTTTGGCTATTATCATTCATATTTTCTTTTCTCTCTCTCTCTTTTTTTTAACGATTTTATTTTTGAGTAATCTGTACACCCAATGTGGGGCTCAAACTTACAACCCCGAGATCAAGACTCGCATGGCCTACCGACTTAGCTAACCAGGCACCCCACCCTTCATCCTATCTTTCTGTACAATGAATAGGATTTGCAGTCTGCCACAAAAGCATTAGTTTATGTTGTTCTCGGTTTGCTCTCATATATAATCTCACTGTCCCTAACCAACTTGCCTGCCCCTCACGGTTAGGGAAGCATATTTTCTAGAGCTTTTGCATCTTCCAGAGCACATAGTACAGTAGGCTCTGCAGTTCAACATCTCAGTTTGAATCATAGCTCCACAAACTGTAGCATGACTGTTACAAATCTCCCCAGGCCTCATGTCATCATATTGTTTTTATGAAATGTTAATTCACTTAGGATACTACCTGGTGCATGGTAAAATCTCAGTAAGTATTTTTATCATTATTCTTGGGCACAGAAGTACTTAAACATTTATTGTAGCTTAAGTCCTGGCCACTCATATATATTTAATAAGTATTTGTTGAATATCATTTCTCATTTATTAGTTATGTATTCAATGTTTAATTATTGAAGATTTTTACGATTACAATATTATTAATTTTTATGTATGAATCCCATTGTGCTGAAAAGGCTAAATTGGGTAGGAGCTAACTCTTAAGGGCCACTTAACACAGAGAAATCTCTATTTTACGACCACAGATTGTATATCTCAGGTTAACTGCTGGCTTCTTAGTTAATTAAAGGGAGTCTGATTATGTGAGGATGATTTAGCTCAAAACCTATTAGCACTATAGGGAGAGGGGATGAAAGGCTCTAAAAGTATGCACCAGATCAGTAGAGTCAATACCATCCACAAGCAGAACAACTTCACTCCCACACAAGAGTATGTGTGTACACAGCAAAACCTGAACATTGCTCTTTAGATCAGTACATTGCGTACTAGTTCAGCTTTCATCCTAAGTAAACCAAGATTAATAAACCATGCTGTTTTCTGTTTAGGACAGCCAAGAGAAAAATGGATGAACAGAGTTTCTTTGGTGGATTGCTTCATGTGTGCTATGCTCCAGAATTTGAAACAGTTGAAGAAACTAGAAAAAAATTACAGGAGAGAAAGGCTTATATAGCAAGAACTACTAAAAATAAAGGTATGGAAATCCAGTTACTGAACATCTCCTATGTGTCAGGCACTCTGCTAGGTATATCATCATGGAGCTTCCAGTCCAGTGGGAAGAGAGGCAGATAAATGATCACAATATTCAATAACTGTAAACTGCAGGATTCTGGGCAGCACTCTTATATAATCTGGGCTGGAAAGGGAGAGATGTTGGCATGTAGAAGAGTTCCTACAGGTTGAGAGAGGTGGCTGAGTTTTGAAGGGTAGGTAGACATTACTCAGAAGGGGAAAGGAAGCAATGGGAAGGTAGGCCAAGTAGCATGAATAAATGAGCATCATGCTTCTGAAGGAACATGAATAGTACAGGATAACCACAGCACAGGGGCTACGGTGAGAAATTAGGGAAGAGAACAGGAACTGAATCATGAAGGGCTTTATATCCCAGGCTAAGGAATTAAGGCTTGACCAAAGGCAGTGAGAAACAACTATGATTTGCAGACTAGTTACCAGCTGCTAATCTAAAACCGCTGAACATGGAAGTTTTGACTTTTGACCAACAGCTGGCCACATGGCCCATATTCCCAACTGGGTTTCCCTAGAAATTCCAGGTGCCTGGAATAGGGTCATGGGATCTGGTACAAGAATTGTAGGAACAGAGCACTCAGAATTGGACTAAAATAATGTGTGTGGTCTGAAATCTGAATGATACTGGAGGCTCAGATTGCCAAGTTTCCACCCTCCAATTAAAAGACAAAGTCAGTGTCCATACAGTTACTGAATATGAGGAGTTTTTGACTGGGAAGGTGACATGTGGCAGAGGTGAAGAGAGAGATAAGGTGGGAAGACTCTTTGGAAAAACTTACCTGAAAATTTGGCAAGAGAGCTATTGAGAGTCCCTGGTCCTTAGTAGACACTGAACATTAACCTGTGGTGCATGTGAATAGCTCCCGGAAAACTTCTGTGGTTGTGTGGCAAATAAAATGACAAAATATGGGTCCCGCATATTGCCGCCTTTAAAAACTAACAAACAAGCTAAGCAGCATAATACTTTCATATAACAGAATACTCCGAAGCTGGGGGAAAAAAGCATTCTATGTGATGACCTAGAAAAAGCCTCTGAGATCCACAGTTAAGTGGAAAATGCAAAGGTGCAGAGAAATGGGTATTATGGGAGAAAAAGAGGAGTAGGTGGGAGGAGGAAAAGTAAGACATACTGGACAGATAAATAAGAAAGTAGGAATAGGGACTACTTATGGAGGAGTGGAAACCAGGCATATGGGGAGCAAAGAGAGAGTAAGGCTTGACACTAATATACCCTTTATCCTTTTTAGCTTTTAAACACATTGAGGGTATTCCCTGCTCAAGAAATAAATTTTTCAGGGTAGCATTTGTTAACCTTTCAAAGTGATGTTTGTTTTTAAAAGTGGACATTTGCAAATGATGAAAACAAGTGAACCATTTCTTTTTCCTCTTTTCTCACCTTTTAAATATTGTAATATTAAGATCATTATATGACAAAAAAGAAACTGGTTACAGACCTTAAAGACACAAAAGATTTTAGACAGGACTTCCATTCAAGAACATCTGGACCTTGTGCAGCCACACTGAACACTTCTACTGGCAACTCCGATCCTTGTTTTCCTTACTCTTGTGAATTGCCCTTATGTTATTTTTCCTCAAAATGTGCGTGTTCATCAGGGGAACATATGGGCAGGGCATCAGACTCCTCTTGGGATGGTAGAAACCCTGCTGGAACGGTGGAACATTGTATGCACAATGACTCTTCACAGAAGATACAAATGAAACCTTTTAAAAATTCATTGGCCTGCCCTGGTGCACAGAAGGCTACTACTACTTCAGAGGCAGTTGACAGATTTATGCCTAGGACAACACAGCTGCAGGAGCGGAAAAGAAGAAGAGAAGATGATCGTAAAGTTGGAACTTTCCTCGGAACAAGCATGAGTAGTAATGAGGTTATGATTGGGCCTCTGTTACCTCACATACCTAAAGTGGACATGCATGATGACTCTTTGAACACAACAGCGAATTTAATTCGGAATAAACTTCAAGAGGTAAGATCATTTTTAAAAACCGTTTTAAGAGACCATTTGGTCATAGGACTAACAACTAAATGGAGATTTGTGGCTACTAAAGTATTGTCATATATTTTTTTCATTTTCAGCTTTTTGATGTGTTTTTCTACAGTTCTCTGTTAAATTAACTGAATCTAACAGAAATGTATATGCTTTGATGTCATTATTCCTCGATTTAAAGATGAACAGAACATACAGATCTAAAATATAAAAGCAGTGGTTTCAGTCAGTGAGGTCAGCCTGTGAGGGTGGAGCCCAGGCCCTCCCTTTTTACTTATTTATTTTAAAGATTTTATTTATTTATTTATTTGACAGAGAGAGAGAGATCACAAGGAGGCAGAGAGGCAGGCAGAGAGAGCAGGGGAAGCAGGCTGCCTGCTGAGCAGAGAGCCTGATGCGGGGTTCAATCCCAAGACCCTGGGATCATGACCTTAGCTGAAGGCAGAGGCTTTAACCCACTGAGCCACCCAGGCACCCCAGGCCCTCCCTTTTTAAAGGTCCCAGATGGTTCTGTTATGAGCCAAAGTACAGAACTGTTGTGTTGAAGGAAAATTACTACAACTTATTTTTGTCAAGTTCAAAGTTAATACAGATTGCATCAAACAAATTAAAATGCTTTTTGCTTCTTTGATAAAAGTAGCCATATAATAAGGCCAGATTTCTTTTTTTTTTTTTTTTTTTTTTTTTTTTGGTGTTCCCAAGAGCAGTAATTTAGTACATATAAATTCTGCCACTCCGAAGGAAGACCAGGGACTCCAAGGCCAGATTTCTAAAGACTAGGCCCTAAGGTCTGCATTTGAAAATGTCAACTTCTTAAATAGAGTGCAACTTGATTATGCTACTTAAGTAGTAATTTCTTTACTTGTTATTTAATCATTTTCCATTTTCTGAGCACAAATGAAAGAAAGCTAACATTTGAATTAGCTTTTGAAAGATACCTTTTGGGGCGCCTGGGTGACAGTGGGTTAAAGCCTCTGCCTTCGGCTCAGGTCATGATCCCAGGGTCGTGGGATCGAGCCCCGCATTGGGCTCTCTGCTTAGCAGGGAGCCTGCTTCCTCCTCTCTCTCTCTCTGCCTGCCTCTCTGCCTATTTGTGATCTCTGTCAAATAAATAAATAAAATCTTTAAAAAAAAAAGAAAGATACCTTTTTATGGGACAAACCTTTTAGAAATCTAACTGAGGAAGAAAGACCATTGTCCTAAACTTTAAGTCTGAGGTTCAGAAAGTGCTTTTCATGCAGTTGTATATGTATTTTACCATGTGATGAAGGGAATCTAAGGTGGCTTAATTTATGTGTATTTGTTTTACCTGAAAATTATTATCTGACTAAGGGTGAGGGCTTATTTTAAAATAATAAAAATCTGTGAACACAATTTCCATGCTTAAGCCTCTTAAAATGTTTTAGTTATGCTGGCCCCCCTCTTTCCTTCAGATAGAGTTGATCTGAGGCATGGATACAGATACATAACTCTCTCAGCCAGAGCTGACTGTATTTTCAAGGAAAAAGTTGTTAGGGGATGCCTGGGTGGTTCATTTGGTTAGCATCTGCCTTCAGCTCAGGTCCCAGGGTCCTGGGATGAGTCTTGCATGGGGCTCCCTGCTCAGCGGAGCCTGCTTTTCTCTCTACCTGTGCACGTGCCCATGCTGTCTCGCTTGTGCATACTCTCTTTCTGACAAATAAATAAAATCTCAAAAAAAAAAAAGTTGTTAGGTCCAGATCCTAGGTAAGGAAACAGTAGGACAACAAAACTGAGAAATACTAACTACAACTTACTACAGTTTCTAATAATTGTGCATTTAAATCAAGACTGTTCTCTGCTTTAACACATTGGCACTCTTTTTCTGATAGTGTGTTTGGTTTCATTTGCCTAGGAAACTGAGGATTATACCATTTTCTGCTTATTTCTCCAAATTTCTTATCTCCCCCCTCAAGGCTCCATGTCTCTAAATACATCAGATGTTACTAGTGTTTCAAGTTATGCAGAAACAGGATGTCTGTTTGTATCTATAAGATAGCAAGTGACTTCAGATCTATAAAGGATTGTTAGAGTATGTATTTAGTTTTCTCCCAATTTTTTTTTCTTATTAAATGGCTTTAGAAATTTTACTCCCTTCAGTGTCCGGACAGAAAACCTTGCACTGTGCCTAGATTGTAGGCTGTACCCTGAAATTGGGCTCACTCTGCCTCAAACCTGATGGCAAGAATTGGACTATTAGGTGTATATCCTGCCTCTTCTAATAGTTTATTTATTCTTGTACTACAAAAACTAAGTTTTGGTGGTTCTCCTTTTTTAAACTAGGTCATTTCATCTGTGCCCAAACCTCCAGAAGACAAGCTGGAAGATGTGCGTAGAAGTCGTTCATTAAAGCAAAGAAGAAGAATATAGACTGCCGGCAGCAAATTATGTTTCTGTGGGACTATTAACCTTTCACTTTTAGCCTGTCACTTTAATTGTTTGTTTTTTGTTTTTTGTTTTTTTCTTTTTGTCACTTTAATTGTTGAAGAGATTGTACTGCTGGTATTTTTTAATGCTCTTCTCTTTATAATATCATTCAAGCTACTTACTAATAAAATTTCATCTTTTCAAATTAGGTTGTTGGGACACCTGGGTGGCTCAGTTGGTTAAGCGGCTGCCTTCGGCTCAGGTCATGATCCCAGCGTCCTGGGATCGAGTCCCACATCGGGCTCCTTGCTTGGCAGGGAGCCTGCTTCTCCCTCTGCCTCTGCCTGCCTCTCTGTCTGCCTGTGCTCGCTCGCTCTCTCTCTCTCTAACAAATAAATAAATAAAATATCTTAAAAAAAAATAAAATTAGGTTGTCATAGACAAAGTACATGCCAGCCAAATGTGTTCCTTAAAAGAACAAAACTAGGGACGCCTGGGTGGCTCAGTGGGTTAAGCCGCTGCCTTCAGCTCAGGTCATGATCCCAGCGTCCTGGGATCGAGTCCCACATCGGGCTCTCTGCTCGGCAGGGAGCCTGCTCCTCCCCTCTCCTCTCTGCCTACTTGTGTGATCTCTGTCTATCAAATAAATAAATAAAATATTAAAAAAAAAAAAAAAAAAGAACAAAACTAAATTTTTCCAGGAGCTCCACCCAGTGACTTTGGTTGCATCTTATTGGCTAGAAGTGGGCTCCTGGCCATTCCTAACTCAGGAGTCTGGCGTGGTGAATGTTTCAGTTTCCAACTTCTGTGGATGAGGAAGAAAGAGAAAAGAGGGTTGTGAAAGGCTTATTCACAGTATTTGCCACAAGAACTAAGCTTGTTGGCTAACTTAAAGAATAAAATTAGTTTATCATTACTTACTATAGGTGTTATTTTGATCCTACTTAATATTACAGAAACTGAGGACGCCTGGGCAGCTCAGTTGATTAAGCATCTGCCTTGGGCTCAGGTCATGACCTTGGGGTCCTAGGATTGAGTTTCACATCCGGCTCCTTGCTCAGTGGGGAGCCTGCTTCTCCCTCTGCCTGCCGTTGCCCCTGCCTGTGCTCTTTCTTTCTGACAAATAAAAAAAAAAAAATTACTGGAACCATTCTTGTAGTATTACTTCCCACATGGCAGTAGTTCTACGTAAATGAAGTGAACATAAAAACTTTACAATGCAAATAAGGATAGGCAGTCAGGATCTGTTTCTGATTTTAATACAAGTATTGAGTGATTCACATTCAAAAACTAGAAGTCAGGATGTGTCTGAATGCCAGGGCTTCAAAATCAATACAATTCTGTAAAGTAGAAAAGATAAACTATTAGAACAAAGCTGAAATTAGAAGCCTGCACTCTTCAGTTAACGTCTAAGAAGAATGTGCCTATCTATGGCAGAAATGAATCTGTATTTGTGAATGCTAGGTCACTGACCACTACTTTTAGCATACCCACATTGCTTTTCCTGTCTGTGAACCATGTACTTGGAAATTGGAACAAGTGTGTTCAGGCTGTTTCCATTTTTTTTTTTTTTTAACTGGTAAAAATAACTTGAGAAGCCCATACCAAACGGTGGTCTGTTTTTCTTTTCTCTCTATACCTAAAGACTTCTTGCCTATTGGATTGAATTTGAATATATCAGTTAAGAAGGTTCATCACCAGTTATGACCTACTGATAGAAACTTGCTGGGATGACTCCAAGTGCTGGATGGTATTAAAAGAAGCTGCAGGCAAGGGGTTTGGATTTACTTCCTTATAAGGTAATTAGATACTTTTCTCTGCTGAACTCACAGGTAAAAGACACATTAGACACCCAAGCATAGAATTGGAAAGAGCAAGTTACTGTCTAGAACACGCTTCTCAGACATTAAGATGGTTTGGCTCTCTACTTCAAGGTCTTATTAAAATGCAGATTCTGATGGTAGTGGCCAGGAGCTGGTGGATGGTAGGAAAGCAGAATTGTTTATAGGTATAGAATTTAATTTTTGCAAGATGAGTTCTGGAGATTGTATGACATTGTGAATATACCTGACACTACTGAACTCTGTGTTTGTAATTGGTTAAGATGATATGTTTTATGTTGGATGTATTTTACCACAATTGAAAAAAAATCCTCTGGGGGAGAATTTTTAAATTCTTAAAAGGAGGAGCTGCTCAATGGGTTCTGTGTTATTGAATGGATTTCTGATCTTTTCAGTGACTGTGGAGGCTAGCATGCCTCCCCATCCCCACCAACGTGCACAGTATTTTACCACAATGAGGGAAAGAAAGAAGAGCCTTTGCTGTGTCAAGCATGAAAGAGGAAGGAAGGAAGGAAAAAGAGGGAAGGAAAGGGAAAAGGAGAGGGGAAGGAAGAAAAGAAAGACAAGATTCTGAGGAATTTGATGTGGGGTGGGGCCTGAGATTCTAGATTCCTCACAAGTTACTAGGTGACACCATTGTTGCTCATGCACAGACTACACTGAGTAGCAAGGCTCTCAATAACTGGGCTACTGAATTCTGGGAGCAACTGAAGAATTGTTGGTGTTTCATCTGACCTAAATAGTCACTCCATTTCAGTCCACTCTGTACTGTTTGTCCCATCAGTCCCAAAATGAGAAGTCTGCCTTTCACACATTGCATTTTACTACATATTTCCAGCCAGAGTTAAAATGTGGGCATAAGTTAGAGAAGTAACTGAGTTACTTCTCAGAGTTAGTAAGTGGGACAAGTTAGAGAAATAAGCTGAGATAGCTCAGGAGAGCTTAACATTATGCAAGTTCATCCTCAAAATTGCCATCCAATTTACTACCAAAAATTATTTCTACAGGCTTGCAAAGCAGTTGATCAGAAGAAGAATTAAAGGAGATATTAATGTGTCAAATTATTAGGCTGGCTTTTCTGGCTCAGAAAACTTGTCAAATTCATACATGAAAAACCTTCATGAGCACAAATTCTGTAAAGTACTTTAAATATGTCCAAGATTTTTAAAACATAATTATTCTCATTGTTTGACAACATCTGGGTTGAAATAGACCAAGTTTTGTCCTATCAGTTACTGAATATACTATTCAGTGTTCTATCCCTTAAGCAAGCCAATATACCCTAGTTTTCTTTGGGAAAATAACAACATACAGGAAACCAGGAACTGTGTATAGCTAAAGAAGTTACAAGCTCAAAAAGTCTGTTGAATAAAACAAATAGCCACCATTGCTGGGCCCCAAAACATGAAGATGTAGCTGAGACCCTCATGGTTGCCTGAATTTCAGCAGTGGGCCAAAGCCCCAACAGAGGTGAGTTGTCTATAAAGTATTACGTTCTGATCCCTTAGAATATTCTCTTAATTTTGAGCTGTTGACCCTGTACCTTTGCTTCTGGTAAACATGGTCCAAACACCTCCAACAAAAGTCTCTCTTCTTTTACTGCTTTTTCAAAGTCTGCAAAAGATATCTTGCCATCGTTGTCATAATCCTAGAGAGGAAGGTGAATTCTCGATAAATGATGGGTTTTAATTTGGCATAGAAAATAACACTTTGCCAAGTAAAACTATTAGTTTGCAATTCTGTGGTCACTACTTATTTATCAAGGCTACTTACTTTATTCCTGTAAATCTGTTTGTAATACCTCGTATTATGGGCTGAATGTTTGTGTCCCTCCTGCCTCCAAATTCACATGTTAAGGCCCCCAGTGTGATCATTTTGGAGGTGGGCTCTTTGGGAGGTAATTAGGTTTGGATTTCTTGAAGGTGGGGCCTCCAAGATAAAATTAGTGTCCCTTTAAGTGGAGAGAGACCAGAGCTCCCTCTTTCTGCCATGTGAGGACACACTGAAGTGTTAGCTGTCTATAAGCCAGGAAGAGAGCCCTCACCATGGAAGTGAATGAGGTGCACCTTAGCTTGGATTTCCTAGTCTCATGACTTTATAAAAAATTTTATTTTTAAGTAATCTCTACACCCAACACAATGCTCGAACTTACAACCGTGAGATCAAGAGTTAAACACGCTACCAACTGAGCCAGCCAGATGCTCCCCAGTCTCAGGATTTTGAGAAATAAGTTCCTGTTAAAGTCACCCAGTTTGGTATTCTGTTATAGTAGTCCAGGTGCACTAAGACACCTGAGTTACCTTAGATGTATAAAATATAGCCCTGTCCCTAGAGACTTATATTCTAATTGGTGGAATAAGACAAAAAAAGATAGAGGACATGTATTATTATATTGCTATTTCTGTGATAAAAACAGTGCCATAGGGCAATCATTTTCAAGTTTAATTTGTAGTAGTAGAACTTATTCTTCAAAGGACCTCTGACTTGGGAGCCCATTGTGTTTAGGATAAAAGTGAAGTTGCTCAGGTAAGGAGCAAGGCACTGAGAGCAGTAACAGTTCAGGATGGACTAGAATCATGAGAAGATGCTTGCAGACCACTGGGAGGTCTTTCAGGATGGTTGAGATAGTCTTTAAGTAGCTGGAGAGGTGTGGGGAGGAAATGCAGAGGAATGGCTCAACCTGAACTCTGACAATATGAAGGAGTGTACATCGGGAAGACAGACCTGTCTGGAGCATTAATGACAGGGACTATGGGAGACTAAACATGGGGAGACCATGTAGATAGATTATAAATGCCTTTAACTATTTAATTGAATTTGGGTCTGATTTGATGCACTCTTGTTTTTTCACTTCTGGGCATGACTAATTCAGGGTTGCTGAGAGCCTAAGAGAAACATTTGAATAATTATCAGAAAAAACTCACTCCATAATACACTCCACCTGGTTATGGGTATTAAGGAGGTCACATGTTGTAATGAGCACTGGGTGTTATACACAACTAAGGAATCATTGACCACTCTATCAAAAACAAATGATGAACTATATGTTGGCTAACTGAACATAGTAAAAAAAAAAGAAAAAAACCTCACTCCATAATATTTCCTTTAAAAAAAGGAAGGGAGTGCATTTAGTACTGGGAACATACTATCAAGAAGTCTGCCCTCAGCCTTAGCAGCAGCTGGTGAGAGTATTTCTAATGGAAGAAGATATGTGGAGCCTGTGTTAGTTGAATGTGAGACTCAGCAACCCCTATCATCTCTTTCCTTCCTGATCAGCAGAGTAATGGAGGTGAGCTGGATCCAGGGTGCCTTAGAGTTACACATTTTCACCGGTATCCAGGATACGGTCATAGTAAGAAAAGGAGAGAAATTACTATGTCCATAATAAAGTGGTACTATTCGTTTCATTGAGAGAATTCTGCACCCCATTTTCTAGTGTGACCTTGGGTAAACCTAATTGTACTTCAGTTTTCTCATCTGTAAAATAGAGGGCATAATTTCTACTACATAGGGTTGTTTTGAGGTTAAAGTGAGTTCATATATTAAAGTTCTGTGAGGGATCTGGCATATAGTCAGTATACGCCATTAGGGACAACTATTTTAACTATTATGTTATCTTGTTATAATGAGTGTTTTGATGGATTGGATGGTGAGGGCTGTGAAGACAAATGAGAGTAGCATCCCATCTTACACAAATCGAACTGCCACACTCCCACCCACACATTAATGAAGTTTCACAGATAGTAAAATATTTTAAACTAGCATTCATGTTGCGCAGTGATTCATTTAATCACCCAGCCATTCCCTAAGTATTTACTGAGCACCCAGTATCAGCCAGGCCCTGTTCTAATCAATGGATAGAGAAGAAAACAAAAATCTCCTGCCCTCATAAAGGTTGCTATCATTATGAAGGAAAATAAATCACTTCTTTGTCATTAGCTTTCTCCAACATCTGCTTGATTGGATATAATAAGTTATAGGTTTTTATTCTTACCATTTTCTTCAGTGTTATATCTACCAACTCTTTTATTCCTTCATCAGTCTCTTCTTCAGATGACTGTTGGTATAGACTGTTCTTCAACATGTCAAATATCTCTTCTCGAGAAATGTAACCATCACCATTCAGATAGTAAACTTCAAAACAGACTGTCCAAAGCACAAGTAGTTTAAAAACTTGAATAACAACAGTTAAAATATCACTAGTCTTCTCCTTAGTTATTTCAATATATAGTTTTTTTAAAGAGATATGTACAATTTATACAGTCTACAATTATTGGTCTATATGATAGAGATTTTAAAATAAAGCACCCTTTATTATACTTCTTCCCATGTGATTAAATCCGTCTTGGGATGTGGATTTTGAAATTGAGAGTTTTAAAATGTTATGAAACCTGAAACCATGAAATTCCTAAAAGAACATAGGAACAAAGCTCCTTGACATGAGTCTTGGCAGTGATTTCATGACTAAGACACCAAAAGCACAAACAACAAAATAAAAAACAAATGAAGGGGACTATATCAAACTAGAAAGCTTCTGCACAGTAAAGCAAAGCATCAAGAAATGAAAAGGCAACCTGTGGAATGGGAAAAAATACTTGCAAAACCGTATCAGATAAGGTGTTAATATCGAAAATATATAAAGAATTCCTACAATTCAATAGCAAAAAAAAAAAAAA
>ML099933.1:15282-33041 GCA_003697995.1 Taxidea taxus jeffersonii | reverse complement strand
TTTTTTTTTTTTTTGTATTAGTCTTTAGGAATAGCAGCAGCCTTAGCACATGGACCAAATGTTGATGCAGAACCCTGACATGACGCTCCAGTCCTCAGATGAGCTGCACAACTACTGACTTTCCCTTTCAGAGGGGAGACAGCTTGTGAGCGTGAGCGCGTCTATGACTGACCTTTCTTTTCCTTGAAGAAGACCCGGGAGGCATTCCCAGACAGGTTCTTTGTATTTCCTCAGATCAAAAGTGGCTCAAATCTAATTTTTTTTTTTTTGCAGGTGCTAAATAAAATCAAGATGAAGTCAAACAGATGGTCACACCTCCCTCTTCTCAGCTCAGTTAGTCAGCCTGATTAAAATGGTCATTCTTCCAAAACTTGTGTATCTTATGCAAATGCATCTAATATTTCCACAAACCATATGGCCGATATCCTAAGTTAAGCATGAGTAGATTTCTGTGAAAAGTTGGTTTTGGCACCCACTCTAAGAATACACTCTTGGAGGCTCTCAAAGGAATTCTGATGAGTTGTTTTTGTTTTTGGTATACACCTATAAAACGTGGAAACTTTTATTCGAAGTATTAAAAATATTGTCATAATACTAGAAGTATTAATGAGAAGCAATCTGTAATCTGTACCCCCCAGAGTAACTCACTGTGCACTTGAGAAAAGTGAAAAGCTTATGGCATGCATCACACAACACAATTTGCATGTTAGCCTTAACTGAATTTTTAAAAAGTCTTAATGACTTAAAAATCATTATAATTCTCTTCCTTTGCTTATTTAATCTGAATTTAACCAAACCCCATTCTTCCCAGGGATTTGTGTTGAGCAAGCAGGTCTAGCATTTTGAGTGAATGAGTTGTCAGTTTATAGTTTCTGCTTACGTGGCCGACATCTATCTCCTTGCAGGTAGTGAAGTGCACTGATCATCCTGGTCCAGGGCTGACAGAGCTGTGAAAGCTCGACAATAAAACCACCTCTACCCCCTTCCTTCTTCTCAAACTACAAATACATAAGAGCTTACTTCATAGACACTTACCTGTGTGATTATTATGCACACCTAGGGAAGAATATGTCACCATCTGACAACTGGTTTCATCCGATTAGCCTATTTTAATATTCTAGATCATTTTAAATGTAAAGAGCTTTGGGAGAACACCAAGAGCTCATAATATGTTCCAATTTGGAACATAAATTTATTCAGCACCTGTGAACATAGCTTGAATTGGCATTGTTTTAAAAAAGTCCACTCCATTAAATCTATTTGGAACGACTTTGAAATAATTTTGGGGTACAAAACAGGGACTCATTGGGTAAGTAAAGTGAATTTCTGCTGAGGCCCTTCAAATGGGCTGGTGGCGGGGGGGCAGGCTATGGGCTCAGGCTGTCCGAGTCCTAGCCCCACTAGCCATTCTGGACAATTCCTTGAGGGTTTGAGGTCTTGGGTTCCACACAGTTAGGGGGATAATAAGATCTTCTTTTAGGGAGAGTTTGTGAGAATTACGCTACATAACTTACATATGTAAAGAATTTCTCCCAACAAATGCTTTTGGAGCTCAGTAAATTCCCCTTGTCTGTAGGATTAATGATAAAATACTTTAATAATTGACCATTCATGGAACATTTATTCCATACAGGGAAGATGTGAAAATAGCAGACATTTCTAGGGGGGGGAATGTTGTTACTGATTCCATCGCTTTAGATTTCTGAACATCTCTTCAAGATGTTGATGAAAGTGGCTGCCCACATTTAGAAAATTCTTAAGTGAGATCTCTGTTGTATGGGGATATTCTTGATGATCAGGTTAATTGAGACTGTCAAATTCTCTCTTAATTGCTCTGAAATTAAATTACCAATGAATCCCCAGGCAAAGCAAATGTTTAGTTATTCACACAAACATAGGTCACGGGCTCAGTCTCCTCTTGGCACCCTGGTATGTATCCCTCATTTGATGGAATTATAAATATGCTCCCACTTAAAGTGTGGAAAGGTTAATTACTGGTCCTTCTCAATTCAAAATGTGTGATTTTCAAACAAATCTACATTTAATCGAATATTTTACCGAAGTAATTTTAAAATGTTTTGTAGAATCCACCACTAACTTGCGAGAAATGTTCTATAATGTGCAGTTGTGTTAACTAATCGGGTATTCAAACTTACTTCCCCTGTGGTTACTTTCCAAGTATTCCAAAATAGAAATAGGAGTATGACCCTCCAAGAGTCAGTGGTGCAGAGAAGAATGCAGAAAAACTACTTTTCAATTTACTCATTTTCTTTTCTTTTTCAAGATTTCATTCATTTATTTGAGATGGAGAGAGAGAGCGCAGGAGCCGGGAGGAGGGGCAGACAGGAGAAACAGACTCCCGGCTGAGCAGGGAGCCAGAGAAGCAGGGCTCAGATCATGACCCGAGCTGAATCGCTGAGTCACCCAGGCACTCCTGCTCATTTTGTTTTCTATCTTCCTCATCTCTGAGTAAGGTTCTACAGTGTGATTTCCATCACATAAATTACCAACTGAACAAGAGAAGATCCTTCTGCTGGTCGTGTGTTAAGTCATTTATTTCTACCATCACACAGATCCTGCAGTTACTTCTGCTTTAAAGATTATAATCTGCTTTTCCTACGGGGGCTAAACCTGATGGCTCACTTTATACACACACACTGCCACCACGTAACTGATGCAGTCAACCTAATGGGGTGTATTCTCCTAGGGACCTGTGTTTGTAGGTGGGACGCTCCTAGCTCAGGCTGCTACAACAAAAATACCATGGGCTCGGCAGTTTATAATGGCAGAAACTTATTTCTCATGGTTCTGGAGCCCACAAGTCCTAGATCAGGCTGCCAGCCTGGCTGGATTCCAGGGGGAGCCTCTTGTAGGCTGCTGAGGACCATCTTCTCATTTCACAGGGCCGAAAACAGTGAGAGGAAGGCGAAGACTCTCCTGATTCTTATAGGGGCGGTAATCTCATTCGCGAGGCTCTAACTTTACGACTGCATCTAATCCTAGTTACCTCCCCAGGGCTCCACCTCCAAATACCATCACGTTGGTGTTTCTGACATAGGACTTTTGGGGGGACACGAACGTCCAGTCCATAGCAAATACCCTTTAAGCCACAGCCGTCCTATGCCGTGTTAAACCATCACGCCGTTGTCCCTTTACATGATTCACCGACAATCGGTGGCGATCAGTAATTTCAGCCATCCACTTTGTACGGCTACACAGACAGACCAAACCCACGGTGAGCTAGAATAGGTGTGAATTCCAAAGTCTCCTGTCGGGGGATGGTTGGGTACCGTGGGAATGATATTTGTGGGGTACCCAAGGAACCAAGTGACAGAGTTGGGGCTCGATGTTCTACGTAATACAGAAGCGATGTGATCGAAGCAGAGGAAGTGAAGGCTGTGTGCACCGATGACTCAATCGTCCAGAAAAAGTGGAGGCTGGCCTGGGGACCTCAAGGATACGCTGTCAAGAGTTAATTTCCTCTTCAGTTTAGTGGCTTACTTTTCCACTTGCCGGAGGCTCACAGACTGAATATTCCTTCTGTGTGGGGAGCCCAGAGCTCCCCCTGAGCATATGAACCATCTCCGTCAACACTTGGCAATCCTGAGAGTGCCAGACTGTATCAGGCTCCCAACTAACTGGGAGGCTGACTCACCCTACCAGCCCCCTGTCATTTTCCCAAATGAGTTCCATGTTTCCATCAACCAATCCCAGTCTTCTCAGTCTTTGGAGGCTCCAAAATGCACTTTCCAGCTCAGACATAACCTGAAAGCCAATGTGTGCTCTTGGCCACTGTCCCCCATCAGGGACTCTAAGCGCTAGCCTTTAGTTTCATGGGATTCATGGATGTGTGCTTGTGATGGGACTGGGGGCCACCATCATCATAAGGGCTGCTGACATTTGTATTTTTAGCAACCCCTGGGTCCATGATACAGGAAGATACCCACTTGGGTTTTTCAGACTGGTGCACGTATGTCATGGGACATTTTCTCCGCTTCCTGAGATAGAGCCTAACCCCTCTTCCAGAGCCTAATGGCAAATATGTGACTTGCATTTGGACAGTCAGGCTGGAGTATTTCCCAACTCCATTTTGGTAACATGTGGTAACATGATTCACAGATTTTGCAAGCTAGGAACTTGGGATGATAAGTGGCGTTAATAACTGCAGTCAGCACTCCAAATCTCATGACTGAATCGAGGAAGGACTCCTCACGCCTTTAGAATGTTGAGCACAATAGCAGATTCGTGCAAAATAAATATGGTTCAGAGTAGGCTTTTACTGAACCGGGATGAGCATTTGGTATGTTTGCCTGCAGTTGGAAGTTAACCTTTACCCTATAGAACCCAGAGCGGGAATCCTGTTTCTACCGGCGCCTGCTTTCTGTGTTAATGAGATCATGACGACCCCGCCAGTCTTTTTTTTTAATGGCAAGAATAATAAGTTGGTTTGGGGGATGAGTAGTGATTTTAATCATTACTGAACTTTCTTCTTCTCCTCCTCCTTCTTCTCCTTCTTCTTCTTTTCTGTTCTTGCCCTAAACTTACTACATAAATGTTTGGAAACCTGAATTCCAGACAACATATTTCACTTTCTTCTGTTCCTGATTACAGATACTGGTCTGCATAATGAATCCTGACTTGTGAGACAGTCCCCTCTGGTGTGGGTCTGCACCCACAGAGGCCATCTCTTTCTACATGGCTTTGGATTTGTCCTGTCTCTTATAGGATTTATTACCTTGTCCTTTTTATCACTCCATCGTATACCCTTCCCTGCCTTCCATGTGGTTAGTTGATGTTTTCACGAAGACGGCTTCTTAGGGAGGCCCCAGTAGCTCTCATTTCCCACAAAGAGCCTTCCTTGGTTGCAGGTCTTCCTCCCCGATCCCTTTACTGATTCCTGGGCATGGTCACATCCCCGTAGGATAATCGACATACCGATTTCCAGTAGCATCCCATAATATCTACAAGGATGGAGTTCATATGTAGGCAAGTCTGCCCAGAGGAAGGGGATATTCAAGATGCTTATAGTCTTTTGTGGTCAGCAACCTGCTATGGCCTAATACCTTCCTTGCAGCCCCTCGACCCCTGTTGCTTTCACATCCAGACTCTGGACAGAGGCTTCTGAGTAAAGGAGCCCAGTGGCTCAGTGTCTGGCTTCCTCTGTGCCCCATGCCTGCTAGATGGTGCCTATCCTCCCATGGAGCCCCTTCTCCTTTCCCTGCTGGGTCCTGTCTTGTGGTCGTTCTGGTCTCCAAATCTGGGGCTTGGCTCCTTTTTCCTGCTCTCATCACTCTGAGGACAAGAGTCCTGACCCCAAGCCCACTTCCCGTGACTAGACCCTGATTTCCTTGAGTGCCTAGCCCTCCCCTGCAGACTGGACTCAGCCATATCCATTAATTGGGTTGTTGCAAGCAAAGGTTGAGGAAGACCCTGAGAGCAGGCGTCGCACAATGGAATGTGGGTCAGGGTCAGTAAATGTCAGTTGACTTTCCTTCTTTCTGCCTCCTGTTGGGACCCCTCTCACTGCTTCATGTCACCATGACAGCTTCAGGCTTCTCATGATTTCGCTGAGTAATATTCCATCGTCTGGATTTACCCACTCACTTACTGAAGAATATTTTGGTTGCTTCCAAGTTTTGGCAATTCTGAATAAAGCTGCTATAAACATCTCTTTCATTAAAAAAAAAAAAATCTTTGCAGCCAAATGCAGGTGGCATTTAATTCTTTACCTCCCTCCCCACCCCCAATTCCCAGGCACATTCTCTTCTGCCTGGGAATGCTGCCACTTGGGTTTTGAGCATCACAAAAGGAAATCTGATAAGGAGAGTGATTGTGGAGGGCTCCTGGTGAACAGGAGCAGTGATCCTGTTTCATTTGTCTTGGAGGATGGGGTTCTCCTCCGAGGCGCCCCGGGGACATGGCCCCCCACCCCATCCCCAGCCGGGTGCTGGGCCCCCCTGGAGAAATACTTACAGCACCCTGTCTACCCCTGTGTGTGACACAGGTGCAAGTGCTCAAATCTTGGGGTGTCCCCAAGGAATATTTGATAGGTAATACACAGAAGTTATCAGTGAGTGTGCCTCTACTTGTGTAAATGCACAAGATACTCTGATGGTTTTGTTTTTACTTATTTTCAGATCGGAAGAGGACACAGGTTTGCAGCCTGGCTTCTGTCTCCCGGCTGGGTTGCTGCTGCTCTCTCAGCAGGGTCACTGCTAGTCTAAGATGATGGCTAGACTCTGCCATAGCTGTCCCTTGTCCATTGTGAATCTGTGAAATGTGTTATTTGTTTCACTTCCCCCATACTAAGCACGATTCCCTTCTTTTAAAAATATGGACCCATGAATATATGATCACTGTAGACAACTTAGAAAAAAATAATAGAGGTTTAAAAAAAGATCATCACAAACCTACAATCCTGCTCTGATATGATGACCATTCTGCAGCTCTGTATCTCTGCAAAACGGGGGGTCATGCCTGTCTTTTGTGTCATTGGCACTCCAGGTATGGTCGTGTCGTGCTTATGATATTAATTATTTTCATTCTTTGCAAGAAAACAATTACTTGGTTTCCCTAAAAGACTTGTAGCTTCCCTCCTGAAGCTACAAAGAAAAGCTGTAAATAAATTAATCTTGAAAAGTTTGGTGTAAAGTGCCAGCATTGTCTGATCACTCTCAGATAATTGGTTGGCTAATTGGCAGGCTGTTTCCCTCCCCTCACATTTGCCTCTCACCCTCAGAGAGAATGGGCTGGGCAGTGATACCATAGTCCCAGAGGATATCATTAATGATGTCTATCAGAGGTGAAAGAAAGGTTTACATTCTGAAACCACTAGTGTTTTAATTGAAGAAGAAACAGTTGAGCAACTCTTATGTATAGAAGATATTCCGTACGTTCTTAAAGTAAAACAAAGTGCATCTTGCTCTAAATTTCCCTTCTTCTCTTCTGGAAGACTATTATATTTATATTTGGCTCTCCTTTTACCTGTCAGCAGGCATGAATGTACATTCCAAGTGTGCTCTGAGCTGTTGGATAATATATACATATATATTGCACATTTAGGAAAAGAATAATACTCTTAGGAAATTCTTTTCCTTAAAAGGAAAATCGTATATACGCACTTTCTCGCCACACACCTCTACTAATAGGCATTTCCAGGGTCTGCTTCAGAATCTTCAAACGTGTCCTGGTGTCTATATATGACTATATATGTCTATATATTTGACTAAAAGTCAGAGGCAGAGTTTCTCTTTTTCTTGGAGAACGTTGCTACAGGGAAAGACCCAAAAGTACAAACCGGCATTGTCATCCATGCCTTCTGGGAAGACAGCTGTCTGTCTGTCCTTAGCAGAGGGGACATCTTTCTTTCCTTTTCTTCGCACTGTTTCTTCATTTAGCAGCAGATCTGACCATCACAAGACTTTTGTTCTGTTTTGTTTTCAGACATACTTGTTTGGGGGAGTTTTTGTGGGTATTTTTTAAGTAGTACCAATTGTCATTTTTTGAAAACAACTTTTATCAGAGCATCTAAACCACCACTTAGGTTAATATTATTCTCTGAGAAGGAATTCAGGATACTCCTGGGATGTGTGTTCCCGGTGTACTGTGCAGAATTCTCTAGCTGGCTTCACAGAAAGTCCAGATACTTTCCTTGTTCTTAAATGCCTCACTCTTTTATTTATATGGGGGGCAGAAAAGCCTGAGAGCTGTATGCTCATCTTCTGCAGGTAAATTCTCCTGTGAGAATTTAGAATTTACCATGGTTGACTGTTGCCCTTAGTGAGCCTCTAAGGGATGGAGATGCTGACTCTTTTATCCAGTTCTGAAGGCGTGCACCTTCTGGGATCAGCAGCTGTGAAGACCCAAGAGTCCCCAAAATGGCCAGGGGTCCAGGCAACCCCTGAGCAACCTTTGTGCTTCTCTCTCCTCCTGGATGCGGGGAGCCACGGCATTCCTACCAAAATGAGTCACCCCTGGAATGAGTCCCACAACTTCTGAGTATCTGCTTGGCGATATCTTTCGCTTTGGATAGTTTGAGGTCAAAATACCCACTTGCCAGTTATGCCCATATTGCATTGCCTCAGAATCAGAAGAAAGATGGATAGTGCTACGTGTTATTAGAGGAAAAGCAGCAAAGTGATATTCTGTCCCTCTCACATGCTTATTTTCCTTGATTTTTTTTAAAGATTTTTTAAAAAATTTTATTTATTTGTCAGAGAGAGAGGGAGAGAGAGCGAGCGAGCTCAGGCAGACAGAATGGCAGGCAGAGGCAGAGGAAGAAACAGGCTCCCTGCCGAGCAAGGAGCCCGACGTGGGACTCGATTCCAGGACACTGGGATCATGACCTGAGCCGAAGGCAGCTGCTCAACCAACTGAGCCACCCAGGTGTCCCTATTTTCCTTGATCTTAATTTAAGAGACCTGTACATTCAGTTTCGTTCATTCCTATTTTGTTGTATTTCCCTCATATGTTAAGTATTCCTTACAAATACTTTGTTCATAAAAATGGTAGGGTTAACTAATCAGCATATGAACACAATAATCCTAATTGATATTAACTACTTAGCATTGCTTTATTATCAGAAATGACAGTAGTTTTTGATTATTGAAATGTGTGGAGCTTTAGATATGCTATTGTTAAGAATGACCTATAGGGACACTGTCATGAATAAGGTATAAAACTCAGCCAGCCACTGTCCCTGACATTAATGTTGTATCTGAGGTCAGGAAACCTTTAGTCCTTCCTATGAATTTTTTTTTCTGCATTTCTTAAAAGAGAAGATCCTGTTTCCTATCGAGTTGGTTGTAAGAACCTGTACTGTCTGCTTCAGGAAAGAGCTCCTATACATGAGCCTGGTTGGTGCATCTGGGGTCAGAGAGTGAACCCTTCAGAGCTATGGACACATTGTGTGACTATATGTGCTGTTTGTTAATATACCTCTGTGTGCATTTTTATCTATAGATCTCTACCTGTTGCTATCTCTGCTTATCTATCTATCTATCATCTATCTATCTATCTATCATCTATGGCTGAAATTGACCTAAAATTTACATACACTAAAATGATTAAGCATCTAGGCTATAGGAATATCCTCATTGTAAACATATGAAAAACTATATAAAACATTACTTTCTGGACATTGGACAACTGGCAGCCTGTAAAAAGAGAAACAAATAAGGTGAGCCCTAGAATTATCTCAGATCACAACCTGGAGGTATGTCCTGACCCTACCATGCAGGGAGAGGACACTGAAGTGAAGTCTGGAGATCTGGCTGCTTTGAGGAGACGTGAGAGTGGCACTTAGGAGGCCAAGGTGGCTACAATATGGAGGACAGAGTTCTTGTAGGTGAGCTGCACAGAGCGAGTTGCTGAGATCTTCAGTGAGTCTTCTCTAACCTCTGGTTAAGAACTAACATACACAGTCCTGCTTGGGGGGAACCACATGCAGGTAACAGCAGACTCAACATCCCTGGACCTTGCTCAGGGCTGGTAAGAGCATGTGCTCACCAGTCAGAGTGGAAAGCATGCATAAGACATGGAGTATTGATTTGAGTCCAAAGAAGGGCCACACCTTAGTTGTGTGGCTAACAGTGCTAGCATAAAGGCTGTTCTTGACCTGGCCTGTCAAGGCTCACAAGTGATTAAAATGACGGCAGTAACTTAACTGCATGCCAGAACGAAGGTGTATGCTCTCTAAAGGAAAACAACAGAATCCAGCACTTGACAATATGAAGTTCTCAATGTCCGGCAACAATGAAAACTTACCAGGCATAGAAAGAAGAAGGAAAATATGAGTCATTATAGGAGAAAAATTAATCAGTAAAAATAAACCTTGAAATGACAGAGTGGGTGAAAGTAGAAGAAAGATCCTAAAACAGTTATTACTAATCTTGAAAATACGTCAGATCATGTAAAGGAAAAGATGGGGATGACGAAGAGAAAGAGGGAAGATTTAAAAAGATCTAACTGGAATGTCCAAGAATGAAAAACTGTAGCATTTAGAAGCCAGTCTGCAGAGGTGGGAACATAGTACTTCTACATCTTCCCAATTAGGGCTACAAATCATAGTCTTGACAGAACAATTGAACTGGCTCAAGTGGGACTCTAAAAATTATTCTGCTCTTCTTAGATTAACCTATGACCTTGTACCAAACTCTTTCTTCTCAAAGAATCTGGCCCAGCAAACCCACAGATGGCCAGTTGCTCTATTCTTGAGGACAAACGAGGCCTGCCTAGCCCCCCAGTGCCAGTCACTCAGGACGGACAGCCTAGAAACCGCCACAGGCCAAAGAGATCTCAATCCCCCTCACCTTAGAAGCCCAGTGTATTCCGGTTCTTTCCAGGCACTGTTTTCTCTCCACTTCTCTCCTGGCACGCAGGTTTTCATGTCTGGAACATTAAAGCATTCCTTCTCTCTCACCTGTGTGCGTGTGCGCGTGCCATTCATGTGTGTTGTGTGCTGCATGCGTACATTCATGCTATGTTGCATGAATATGGGTGGACAGATGTGTGCATGCATGTGCCATGTGTTGTGGGTGGTATGGAGCATACATGTTGTTGATGTTGTGTGCTGGGTCACACTTGTTTTATGTGTATGTGTGTGTGTGCCTGTCTGTGCCATGTGTGCACGAGTTGTGTGGCGTGTTTCATGCATGCACATGCGTGCACATGCCATGTGATAAGTATTGTGAGTTGTCGTGGGGCAAACATGCATTGGATGTTGTACGTGCATGCAGGTATGCACACGTGTTCATGTGTGTGTTGTGTGCATGTGTTGCATGTACATGGGTGTGGTGTGGTGTGTGTGTGTGTGTGTGTGTGTGTGTGTGTGTGTGATATCCCCTGGCTAGCGCTCCCAGGGCTCACCCTAGGCCTCACACTTCCTGCAAGAATCTCAGTTTCTGTCCTAGCATTCTCCCCTTAACCAGAACTCATCACGCTCCATTTTAAATGCTGTTTATGCACGTTACGTAAGACCACAAACCCTTTGGCAGGGGATCATGTTTTATCGCTGTTGCCCAGGGCTTGGTGTCTTAGGTGGAACAGGGCACCCTCGTGCCAATATTAGTCACCACGAAGCTTCAGTTTGGAATCGAGATCCCACCTTGGACAAGTCACAAATACTGAGCGACGTTGATATTCCCTTGGGTGGTGACGTCAAAAAGAGACTGAAAACAGGGAAAGACAGTCTCATTTAGCAAAGCACTCTCCCGTGTGATAAGTGGTTGCAAAGATATCAGTGACACTTGGTGCAAATGACTACGCAGGGTTTTTTTTGGACACTGAATATGCTTCTTTTTAACACTAGGAATGATTGAATCTAGGAGATATACTGAGCATAATTCGGTCTATTGTCTCATGACCCGGATGGGAGGTTTATTTTGCCGTAATATTTCCAATTTGCTTTGAAAAAGAATTCACTCAGCCAGTGAGTGATTTGACAATGTATTTGGGTTAAGACCGTGTATTTCTGGGCTTTGCTAGTTTTCTCCCTCAGGTCATTGATTAGGGGTCTCTAATTTGGGCAGTGACTTCTTTTTTTTTTTTTTTTTCTTCCTTAAACCACATTGTTGAATTCACATTATCACCACAAACTCTTTGTCCAGACGGTTCAAGAAACGCTATTGCCTGAGGCTAAGGGCGAGTTGACTGTCTTTCCCAAAGGGAAGAGCCAGAAAAATCATTTATCACTTCATCCTCTTCCTTATCAAGGGTTTCTTCTCCCTGACTGAGGCTTGTCCCTGAGGCTCTTTGGAAATTGGCGATTCAGGAAGAATCAATGGGGAGCTGCATTTTTGATGGATGAACCATTCGAAAATTCTATGGCATTCTTCCCATGACCTTTTCTGAAGACAGATAAATAGCCTTCCAAAGGTTGCATTTTATTTTATGTTCAAAAAAATCTCACCAGTCAAGGTATATTAGAAACAACCGAGTTGCATTCAGCTCGTTCCCAATACGAAAAAATAAATAAATGAAGAGGGGGGAGGGAGATAGTACAACTTAGAGACGTCTTTTGGAAGAGGAAGAGAAATTTACAAAGAGAGAAACTTCAGTACTGCGGGGCTCTAAACCACAGGGTGCGAGGCTGCACAGAAGCTCTCCATGTCCTTAAAGATGATTTCTTTTATTTCTTTGCTTAAAGGTGATTGCTAACCTGGCATCCCACCCTGCTAGCTATGTTGTACTTGATCCATATAATTTATGCAATGCCCCATCTTGTGCAAACCTAACACTGTTATCCATAGGGACGGCTCTAATTTCGTGGCCCGTGCTATTTATGGAGGAAAAAATTAAATACATTGAAATAACAGCACACCGGCAAGATGAAACATGGCCTTAGAAAAGTGCCAGTATTTAAATTCAGCAAGGCCCGAGCAAATGTGAGGAATGGTGATAGCATAGGACTCAGACAGTAGCTCATAGAGTTTGTTACAGGATTTGAATGCAGGAATGGAAAGGAGAGGAGCATCTTGAAGAATTTAAATAATAATACAGAATAGGCAGAAAGGATAGAGTGAGTGAAGCCCAGCCTATGGCCAGTGATAGAAAAAAATGCTTTTGAAGAGTCAGGAAAGAGGAGGTGTGCTACAATGAGGAAAAAGCCGGACTGTGGGCGGATTACTTTCCTAAATCCCGCCTGCAGTCTGTCAGAATTAATATATCTTCAAATGTTTCAGCTATAATTTTATTTATCTTTCTGTTGTGTTGTGTTGTGCCATGTTTCCTAGGGTGTAGGCAAGCCTGGAAAAGAGGTCCCCGCGTTGCCCTGCAGTGACATTTCACACACGGGTTTGTCGCTGTTAACCAGTCGTAACGGATCCCGTGTACCGAGTGTTTACTGTGTTATGTATGTCACACGCCGTGACTTCTTCATTCCCTTAACCATCGTAGGGTGACGGAATTGTTATCTTGTCCGTTTGATAACGTCAGAGCCTGATTACAGCGATGGCTGGGAGAGGTTTTGAGAACTCTTCTGGAGGCAGTTAGGTAGTTCAGCCTCTCAGGCTCCTGTGTTGAGAGATCTATTACCAGTGTTTCATGTCGCCATTGTTGTCTTCCTAGATTTGCCAGTAAAGCACCAGCCCATTTCAAGATGAGGAAATACAGAAATAGTCTCTTCTGTTAAAAACAGTCTCCGTGAAAAATTTCACACAAATTATTGACAAGAAGTAATAGAAAATATGACAAAACCTAGCCACTTTGACATAAGAAAACTGGCTATGTCTAAAAAATTCTGTAACTCAACTAAAAAAAATGCAATGAGCTTTCTAAGAATGAGATAAAACCCTTATCATAAATATGTTCAGTAAAAATCCCAAGAAGAAATATTTTTTCAATTGTGACACAGGCAAGTAAAAGTCTCTAAAACCCTCAGAGGGCCTTTGCTGTATTTGTGATGAGTTAGTCAAATGGTATAAATGGGGGAAAATCCTTCTCTGAGTATAGATGTTCATTTTTTAAAATGTTTTCTCTGAGTCACAAAAGTGAAAAACATTTTGGAAAATGAGTATAGTTCTTAGAATTTCAGGTAGATGTTGTGAATTTTAAATCATCGCTTTCTATCTTCCTTATCATGAAATCCTCATTGAATGCAGGTTATGGGTTTGGCCTTGAGTAAAGGCAGGAAAAATAAGACAAAGGACCTGTGCTCAGAGCACTCCAGTCTAATAAAAAAGCAAGTTTGCAGCGGACGAGGGATAGACAACATGAGAATGTGAGATGTTATTCCTCATAGGATAAGATTAACACATGCCTTATAGACTATCAGCCCGTTCCCATTTTCCTGTGTGAACAGGAAGACATATGATTTGATTCTTTTTCTATAAATGTAGTTACCAGTAAGACACTTAACAATACTAAAATTTTACATGATCATGAAGGTAAGAATACCTGGAAAGAATCGTATTTCTTCTGTAGAAGTACAATGGGAGAAGAGGAGATCGAGGTACTATTACAAGACTTAGGGGATGACAGTCTCCAACCATGGGTTAAGATGTTGTCAAAGGATCTTGAGGAAAAGCGTGAACTCTTAGTTATTATTTAGAGAGATTCATAATTCCATCACATTGTTCACATAAAATACACTTGTCAAAAGACTTGTAGAAGTAGGAAAGAGGAAAATATGAGAGAGGAAATGAATCAGAGCCCAACTAGTCCTCAGCCTAGAGAGTGATCAGGTCAGCAACCTTAGAACAGGTGGTCACCGGGTGTCCTGCATAACATCTGGTCGGCACTCTTTGGAGAACCATGTGCAGCAGGAGGATCATGATGCCATTCATCAGTGTGTCCCCAGCTTAAAGACCTTGTGTTGGTCATCAGGGGGCCCTCCGGGGCTCTCACCTCCCACTTCAAGTGTCTTGGGATACTCCTTCCAGCCCTATCGAAACTTCTCTTTCTGGGGAGCCACGGTGAGTGTGGTGTTTTCCTCTTACTGCATTCCCAGGGCTGATTCACTGCCCCAGTCTTTTCTTGCCTCTTTTTATGGGCTCCCAAAGGAGCTACCCTGCTGCTCCATCCCTGCAGCCATTTTTTAAAAATATATTTTTTATTTATTTGAGAGAGAGAGGGAACGAACATGGGGAGCAGCAGGCAGAGGGAGAGGGAGAAGCAGACTCTCCCCTGAGCAGGGAGCCCTATTCAGGGCTTGATCCCAGGACCCTTGGATTATGACCTGAGCCTAAGGCAGACACTTAACTGACTGAGCTACCAGGTTCCCCTGAATCCATTGTTTTATCTACCTCCGTTCTAGACAAAATTTCATAGTTTGGAGCGGTATTTCCTAAAATATCCTCAGAATTAGTTTTATAAAAGCTCAAAACATCCTCCCTTTCCAATAAATAGAAGAGATTTGAATAGTTGGATACCTGTTCACAATGTAATTAATGTGTCCAAGACTCTGCGAACTCCTTGAGTAGAAATATACTCTGTATCTTAATTTGTTCCCATTTTTTACACAGTGATAGGACTATGGCATCATTTTGGCTAGCATACCTGAGCATGCATGCTACAGAGTATAGTCTGAGAAACACTGAGCTACCATTCACAAATCCTCCTGAGAAAGACACGGAACTTCTACAGACTGGCAAGGCCATCTTCAGGATTTAAGTTTCGCGATAGCAAAAGACTAGTGAGACCAAGAAATATTCAGATTCCTTTTGTCATTGTGCGCTCTCCTTTCTAACCATTAGTGTGTTTGGATATGGTGCACAGTCAATCCAGAGACCTGATCGGGTCACTTGAGCTAGTGGGGGGTTACGAAATGGAAATATTGGAGAACTCCAACAGGCTGAGAGAAAAGGGCATGAGGAAAAAATTATGTCTCTCATCAATGAGGTGACTGTGATGGTGGGTTTTCCTGTGGTGTAAGCTGCATGCCCTCCCCGCGTCTGTGCGCTCTGAGAAAGTCACAGCCAAGAGCCAAGTAAAGATGTGGAGGGTCCTGCTTCCTCTAGTGTGAGTGGCCCTGTGGGTCCTTCAGGTGAAGTCCATTCAGGGAAGATGATGAGAATCAAAGCAACTTCAGTTAAGAGGGGAAACTAGTGTGTGCCTCTTTGAGTTTCCTGAAATGCCATGAGAGGGGTAGCATTCTAGGTGCTGCTTCATGGGATGATGATGAATGGCCATGTGTCTGTCACCGGGGAACAAAACACTGTTTTATCCTCACTGTGGTCGTATTTGCTTTGGAATGATAGGATACACTGGGAGATTTCTGGGTGGGAGTTAGAGGTCCATGAAAAAGCCATTAGCTCTCTGAGAACATGGAAAAGTGCATCCTAGAATTCGTTTGAAGCACTCCCCAGAAATCATATGATTATCCTGTAAAATAGCTCTTCCAGGGGACATTGTCCCATTTTTTCAGGAGTGGATATTTAGAGTGCAGTGTTCTGTTTTGAATCTTCATGGCATTTTGTCATTCAGACCCTGGCATCCTTTGGAATTCAATGGGTCTCACTGTCTGTTCCTTTGCAAAGGAAAGCTGGCGATCCTTTGTCCCTCGTAAGGCTCTGTGAAGGGCATCACTGTTATTACCATCATGATCGTAACAGATCAGACCCCTTGTCTTGGCCAAGTTAACGCTGTCTCCAGGCCAAGGATTCTTCATGACTGCTCTGTGGAGCTCTTTTCCTGTCCTGTAAGATCTATCCCGAAGAAAGGACTACATAACTCTCCTGTGTCTAGACCCCAATATCATTTTTATTATTTGCCTGAATTTTTCACAAAATGTCTACCCAGCCAAGTCCCAGATTATTAACAGTGAACGTTAGCCAGTGTCTAATCTGTTTAATAATTATGTCTGATGTTGTTAATAATAAAACACATCATCAGACATTTGGAAAATCATTCATAATAGGAAAAAGAAAAAAAAGGAGAAAGACTAGAGCAGTGTTTTATCATGGCCAATTTGAAACAGATTGGTGTTTTTTTGGTCATCTCCATTGTAATTCCAATTACTGAGATATTTAAAAGGCCAGCATTAAAAAAGGCAACATATTGAAAAGAAAGCAAAGAAAAAAATGTCCAGACCCATTTAAACAGTGTTCTGCAAATTGGTGTCAACAGTCATTAAACCTTCATAGGGAAGCAGCAAAGAGAAACGTACAGTTCACTCCAATTTCAGAATTTGCTAAAGTGAGGACACAGAACTGCCTTGCTATAGGCTTCCAACATTTTACCTTCTCTAGTTTTTCAGGGTGTTTTGCATAAAACACCATTAAGGACATTGCCATTCAAATGACCCCACAGTCTGAAAGAGGCCATCCAGCATGATGGTTAAGGCTGGGCTTTGGGGCATAAGCCGGGATGGTATGACCTGCTTGTCACTTGTCTGCTGATGCATGAGATTTTCCAGAACCTCAGCCATGCTCCCCAGGCCCTCTCTGCAGACGCAGAAGAACGTGCCCATGAAAGATGGAGCCCTGTGGCTGGCTCACCATGGGTCCCTGTGAGGTGAGTGAGTACTGCCGGTCTGGTAAGTGCAAGCCCTAGTACTATGAATGAGTAACATGGCGTGTTTCCAAGAGTTTCCTAGTTAGAAGGTCCATGACCGCCCCATCCTGCTTCATACAATCGTTTCAACCCTGTACAAATGGAATTGAATTTGACTTAAAATTTTTGTTCTTAAAAATGCATGCGTATTTAGAATTGCACGTTTCAGAAATTGAGAACAAGGGAGAAACCTGCACAGGCCATCCACTCTCGGTCCGTCCTACTTGTCTACGTCTCTTCTGATGAGTGGGACATTCCTTGACACTATGATTTAAAGAGTTTCCTTCTCTCTTCCCTCGTCAGGATTCCTTTCCTATGATAAATCATGTTACTTTTCCCCACAGAGCCATCTTGGTGGGCTCAGCCCTGTTTTGTTTTCCCCGCCTGACACTTCAGTGCTCACCTGGAGAAGGAATTTCAGGCAGCTGGCCAGATCACAGGCCGCTTGTCCATGTCAACATCTACGCTGCCTCTTCTCTGACTCTACGCAAGTTTGTCTCCCTCAGAACTCATTATTAGGTTCTCAAAGGGATGTTTCCTTGGATAAAATTGTTTTTTATATAAAACTGCAGGCTTTTTAATTTAGGGAAAAATCACAAATTCTGAAAATATAAAAATGGTCCATATTAGGAAAGGAAAAAAAAAAAAGGTTTATGCTCAATTTCTGCCTTACTCCATGTGAAAATTCTTTCCTTCCTTTCTTTCTCCCTTCCTTCCTTCCTTTTTCTTTCTTTCTTTCTTTCTTTCTTTCTTTCTTTCTTTCTTTCTTT
>ML099933.1:0-15272 GCA_003697995.1 Taxidea taxus jeffersonii | reverse complement strand
TTTCTTTCTTTCTTTCTTTCTTTCTTTCTTTCTTTCTTTCTTTCTTTCTTTCTTTCTTTCTTCTTCCTTTCTATAGCACTTTTCACCCTTCCATGTGGGTAATTTGGCAGAGTTACAATCATAACGTAGATTCTCTTTAACACAAAGATCACTTTCAATTCCTCTGCATCACCTTCCCCATCAGCCAATACCAAAAGAAGCTGTGAAACAAGGTCAGGGATTTGCACAGTTGAGGGAAACGGAGGACACTGCAGAAATCGGACGTTATGGTGGAGGGCAGGGTTTCAAAGCGTGGCACCTGGAATCCCACCATGAGCTCAGGTGACCGTTCTGCTCAATAGCTGGGACACGTCCCCCCTCTGGGCTTCCAGAGCTTACTGACCTCCAGTTCGCAGGGCTGGTGTGGGGATCAAACGAGGTCCTGCCTGTGGAGCAGTCAGCAGCTACGTGACGGTCATTACTGTTGATGCCATCATTACTCCCCTTGATTTGCACCCACCATTTGCAGGGTACCTTGTCAGACACGGGGGCGGGGGAGAAGACAGTGAGCGAATCTTTCTGTGTTCTTAAGTGTGGCCTACGTGTGCAATCATCGCTGACCAACCAGCTGTGGCATCCCAACCTACTTATTGTCAGTATCACTTCCCAATCTGTTGGCTGAGTCTCTTCAGACTTGTCTCCCCTGTGTCCCCACGCAAGGTGAAGAGCTGTGCCTGCAGGGAAGTCACTAATTTGGTGGATTCATCTGCCTGGCTACTGACTGGTCTGTATTCCAAGACTCAAAGCATGGGGCATGTCAAAGGGAATTTCTACCGTGCGTAAATTCTTATCGCGTGGAAACAATCTGGGTTTGTTAGAAGACCTAACCACTTCTGCACTAAATGTGAGATGTGGAATCCAAGAAAGCCATTCATATCCAAACAAATGACTAAAGCCTTGGGAATGAGGCTCTTTACTAAGTGTCCTGAGTCATGATGTAGAGAACGATTTTAATGGACTTCTGGAGCTGTCGGTCCGTGTCTGGTTTTCCCAGGCTGGTACTGCTCCGGGCTCACCTTGATCACAGAACCGTGGGTGGTTAAATCCCCAGTTAATGCTTAATTAGGCAGACTCTTCCTGCTTAGGCATTAATGCTCTTTACAAGTCAATGCTGAGGTCCCAACCATCCTGCCATCCTTGTGTCACCCATGTCTCCCAGCATTGTCCATCTTTTTGGAATAATTAAATTCCCGGTGGAACTTAATACATTGGTTCGAAGCCCAGTGTAACTGACCCATGAATCACAACACAAAAAGCCAGCAGGTGTAGAGATCCAAGACTATGCAAACTCATAGATGGGAAGAGAGATCCCCATCATGGGGGAATATCTCAGAAGCAAAATAAGTGCACAGGAAAGCTAAATGCAACAAAATGTGCAATTTTCTGAATTTCTGGCCACAGTTAGTGAGAGGAATTAACGGCTGTGATGCTTGGCTTGAAAAAAATCCCAGGCTGATTTTTCTTTGTGATAGATGATGCTATGTTAATGATAAAATGACAAAGCATCCTTTTCAGCATACCACAAGCCTCCCAGCTGTCTCCCAGATACTTCTGTTTTATCTTCACAAAAGCATATGAGACAAATACAGAACTCAGGCAGTTTAACCCCTTTGAACAGATATCACAGGTATATGAATGAGGCTTGAGCCAAATTTATGTCAGAGCAAGCTAAGCAAATGGATTTTCCGTGGCTAATTGCCTCTGGAATATGGACCATAAAAATGCAATAAAGGAGGAATCAAAATCAACACACATAAAAACACTCAAAAAATGTTAAACCATTTGGTTTGTGAAGGACAGAATTATTTGATATAAGCAGTGTTTTGTCCCAGGGGTAAAACCCCTCCTGGCTTCTGCCATCAGAGTTTGATAGAAACAGCTTTTGCAGACGTCACTGGTTATCTCCATGTCACCAAATGACAAAAGCATTTTCTCTTCCACCTTTTTTTTTTTTTAATTTCTAGCAACATTTGATGCAATGGACTGACTACTTCCTATTTCTTGAAACACTTTATTCCCGTGCTCTCTACAATATCCCATCTTTCAATTTTTCTTGTACCATCCTGGATGCTGTGTCTTAGACCTCCTTGCTGGGTCCTCTTTTCTACAGACTTCTTGAATGTTGCCTTCACTATCCAGGTCGATGGCTTTAATTACTGTCTGGTTGATAATGCCTTTCCATTCGAAATTTCTGGCTCAGGCCCCTGTTTCCAAGTGTTTATTAGTCTTTGCCGCTTGGATGTTTCAAAGCCTCTTAAATTCAACATGTCACAAATGGGACTCTGGTTTCGCTTGCTCCCTCTGCTTGTACGCATCATTGTCTCCAGTACTGCCCCTGTTCAGAGGCCCCTGGCTCAGTGAAGGGCTCCTTCATCTACCTATCTTCACCAGATGCTTGGGAAACCCTTGCCACTTATCAATAAGGCAGACCATGGCTGTTTTTCTAAACATCCCGAGAAAGACCTGTGATCTGTGATCTATCCACAGGACAACCGTACATTGGGGAATGGAAACAATTCAGATTTTCTACGGATTACAAAATAATCTCTCCGATAAAATGTTAATCCTCAGAGACACAAAATATCATGATGGTCTGTTGGCCATGAAAGGCAGCAGGTGACAGATAGACAGGTGGCATGAATCTATTTCACAGAGGGTCCAATTAGGCTGTGAGTTTATCTGTGGCTATTTACAAAGCCCTGGAGACTATAAATATATTTAACAACCACCTGAATCCCCATAGAGATCTTACCATTGGAGCAAGCACTATTATGGTAGCAAGGACCCAAATGGAAATTCCTGGAAATGCCCTCATCTTCAAAGAGTAAACGGAATGACATAGGAGAGTAATGGAGATTTGTGTCTCCATCAAGATGTGAAGATGCAAAAGTGGGGATTCCTATCACACCCTCCTGGAACTCACTCCTTTGGCTGGTAGGAAAGCCAGATGGGTCTTGCAGAATGACTTGGATTATCACAAACTTAATCAGTAGTGATAACAATCACAGCTGCTGTACCAGATGTAGTGTGTTCACTGGAATAAATCAACACTGCCTCTGGCCGCTGATATATACCATGCACTCACTGATTGTGTGAACTTTCTTTGCAATGCCCATCCGTAAAGATAACCAGAGGAAGTTTGCCTTCATCTGCCAGGGAAGCCATAAAGCTTTATAGCCATACCACAGGGCTATGCCCAACCTCCTGCTTTTTGGCACAGTTCTGGAGGAGCCTTGACTATCCGATACATTCCTATCATGCTGGTCTCTTATACCAGTAACTTCATGTAAAATGGACTTTGGAGGCAGTGCTTATAAGCAACCTAATTGCAGGCATGAGAGGATAATCACTCTGGATCTCCAGATGTCTGCCAGGTTGGGGAGTTCTTCAGGGCCCACTTGTCTCACATGTAAAGCCGTCTGCTCCAAACTAAGAGGCCAGTTGCAGGGCAGAGCCCTTAGAGGATTCTCTCTGGATTTGACACAACGTAGATCATGTTGGATTTTGCTGCTCTGCCTTCAGGTAGCCTTCAAGTTCGAAGCTTTGAAAAGAATCTGGAATAGGAGAAGGCTGTGCACAGAGCTGAGGTATGGTGAAAACTGTCTTGGTACTCACAGACCCAGGGGAGCCCAGAAGTCTGTGGTAGAGGGAGATAATGCCTTTTGGAGATTCTGGAAAGCTCCAGTAGGAGACTAACACAAGACGTAGGGGTTTTGAGTAAGACCACGCCCACTCCTGATCCCAATATTCTACATTTGAAAGGCTGCTCCTGGTTTTTTCCTAGACCCAGGTAGAGACTGAATATCGGACCTGAGGATATCAGTAACTGTGTGGTTATACTATGACATAACCTGTCAAAGTTGGGTTTTATACAAAGCATTGGGTGGTGAAAGTTCATTTTGAATATGCACAGCAGCATTTTGTTATAACATGGAAACTGTATACGCAAGACTGACCACGAGCAGGTGCACCAGGCACAAATACATTGCTCAGGATTGAGTCCCACAGGCCTTCTGTGGCTTTGCTGTCTCTCCCTCATCACATGCTAAGAGACCTCCTAGGGAGTTCCCTGTAATGAGTTAACGGAGGAGGGAAAGTGTTTCCCTGGCTTACATGTAGGCTGTCACAGCACATCTGTACCAGGTCGGAGTTAAGGGCTGCTCGACCCCAGCCCCTTCAGGGTGGTCAAGAAAGTCAGGGACACCTCCAGTGGTCTGCTGCTTGTCCAGTTCATGGAAGGAGAGACAGCCTGAGGTTCAGATCTGATTCTTGGACAGTGGCTACTTGGAAGGCTGGTGACCAGGAGGCCAGGGAAGAGGAGTGAAGAAGGGCCATTCAGAGTGGAGACAGAGAGTGAAGGTCCCATGTCTTGCAGAGATATGCCAAGTAGAGGACATTCATTTCCCAGGAAGCCCTCAGCAGACAAAGTGATCTCTTGTGGGACAGAAGACTGTCTTTTCCTGCAGGTCCTCTGAGTTGCTCTGGACACCTTGCATAAGTGTCCCCGCAGCAACAATGGGGATCTTGTGCAAGACTAACGACATGGGCTCCCTTGCCCCAAGCCCGGTGTGGCTTCAGCTGCTTCTGAGGGCCCAGCCTGCCAACACAAGAGGCCAATGTTTAATGACTTATATGGCCTTTCTCAGGGGGGAGACTTGGCCACATATTGGATATTGTATTAGAACTGTTTCTTTACAGAGGGAGCTATGATTTGTCCTTAAAAACCTTTCAAATACTCACCTGCCAGCCCTACCCATACAGTCTGTGCCAACACCATTTGTGGACTTACAGAATGCCTTAAATCATGAGCTATCATGCAGAGAACATTGCCTGAGACTTAGGGACTCCTACTTTGACAAAGGAGCTTTGGCAGTGGTCTCCCTGCAACTCAGAAGCAGCTGGCATGATACCGTGGTAAGTTCAATGAATGCTAAGTTATGGGACCAATTAGGAGGAAATATCCTACAAGGTTAGGACACTGTCCCTCGAGGCATAGTGCCAACCTTTACACCAGGGCCAGGTGTGGTATTCTTTTCTCCAGCAGCCAAACTCTGTGGGTCCAGGAGCCAAGGGATAGTAGCAGAAATCCTGTCTCACTGTCACATCTTATTACCCAATTTCAGAAATTTGCCTTGGGCTTCCTCTATGTGGAAACCCAGTGTCCAAGGGAGGAATGCTTTTGGGAACACTACCATGGTTTTGTTGAGTTACAAACTAAGGCTGCCTCTTTGCCTTTGGGGCATAAAAGAAGGAACATAGGAGGTCGCTGTACTACTTGGCATGGTTCATCTCAATCACTAAGGAAAAATTGGGTTGATTTCACACAACGACGACTGGGAGGTTGTAAAACCCCTATGTTCCCTGAGTTGCCACCTACTGCTGTTGTGTCTTCATCATCGTGGTCAATGGGAAACCATAGGAACTAAACAAATTCATGTCTACTAGTGATTTACACCCTTTATTGATAGGACTTAGGAAAACAACCAATAAACTAGCAAAAACATTTTGTGAGCCAACATGCCATGCCAGCTGAAGATAAGGGAACTACTGGTGAAAGCAGGAAGCTGGGATGCTGAGTTTAGGCCAGGTAAGGGATGCTCTGTAGCCTCTCTGTTGTATATTTATCCTTTCTTCCCTCCTCCATGCCTTTCTCCACCCCCACACTACTTTTCACAAAGAACTCTGGATATGGATAATATCATCATTTTGGTGCTCTGGAACCTTAATTAAACGGACATCATTCTATGAGGAGATAGTGGTTGATGGGAAATGAGTTTCCTTTTCTTGGGAGTGTGAAATTCTTCATCGAAAAGAAGAACAGATTGTACATTAAGTGGTGAAAAGGGCATATCATGCTGGCGATTGTCTCCATGTCCCCTCCAAAGCCATGTCCTGCCACTTTCTGTCCTGTGTCTGTGACACTCACCTCCGTGGAAAGCATCATCTGGTCTTTTTGGCCTCTTTAATCATTATAGCCATGGAGACGCATGGAAGGAAGGAGGGCAGGGGTTTCCTCCTATTCCCTTGCTGCTGGCCCAGGGCTGTGGCCTTGTTTGTGCACGCTTGGCCCCGACTCTCTACAGAGACACTCCTGCATGGATGTGTCCATCATTGGGTCTGGCAAAACCCACTCAAGAACAGGGCTCATAAATACCATTGTTTGTTTTCAGGACTTCACTGTCGGTTTTCTCAATACTCTCTATACTGTTGGAAATATCCTTGTTATTAATATCCTCAATTAACCCTCGTTAATGTGCCATCTGTTTCCTGCCAGGACATGGGCATATATACTTCATAAATAGCTCTTAAATCTGTCAACTTTTCTCTATCTCTACCTGTATTGGTGAGCTTGGGCTGCTGCAGTGAGATACCTCAGCCCGGGGGGCTTAACCAAGATGACTTACATCTCACGGTTTTAGAGGCTAGACACCCTAACTGAGGTGCTGGCAGATTCGGTTCCCAGTGAGAGCTCACCTCCTGGCTTGTAGACAGCAACCTTCTCATTGTCCTCGCGTGACGGACACAGTGAGTTCTGGTCCTTCCCGTCCTTTAAGGACATCACTTCCATCAGGGGCTCCACCCTTCTGGCCTCATCTGAACCGATTATCTCCCAAAGCTCTCACCTCCAGATGCCATCACGTCGGGGATTAGGGTTCCACACAAGTCTTGGGGGACACAGACTTTCAGTCCATAACACCACTGTTACCAACCTACCCCTACATTAGTCTCAACTCTGGTCTTACTACGGCCGCTAAAGACACATTCTACTCTTATCACCTTCCCACTCCGAGCATGCGTGGTAGATGGTTAGTGTCCCCAAAGCCTCACTTCCCCAAGGGCACCATTAGCTGTCCTTGCAGTGATGGCAGTAAGATGTGCAGAGTACGCATCCCGCCTCATTGGCTTTGCTCTGACCAGTGGGAAGCTATAGGCTGGAAAGTTTGGGAAGACGTTAATTGTGCTCCTACGATTTGATCTGGCCAAATTTGTTTCTGCCATCCAACGAGAGGAACTGGCCCTGGTGGGCTATAGAATGAGAGCTCCACATAAGAGGCAGACCCACAACCACCCTACAGCCTCGGGGCATGTTTAGCCCATTGTAGCAAAGCCCACCCGACATACTGGCTTTTAAAAGTGGGCAGCTGAAAGTTACCTAATTTCAATCAATCCAGGAGTATTAAGTAATCTATTAACCTATGTATAATAGTCACAGACTTTATACAATGCAAAGATGCCCATAAAGACTATGTAATAAGCTGAGATCCACTGAAAAGTACATTGTTAAATGGAACAGGTTATAAATTATATACATAATACACAAGAGGCCACACATAGAGGAAAAGCTGAAAAGAAAAAAATGCTAATAGCTATTGCATTTTTGAAGAACAAGTATTTCATAATTTCTTCATATTTGAGGCAACTTAATAGAGTAGAAAGAGCAAAGGTTTTGAAATCACATAGTTCAGAGCTTGAATCCCCACTTAGCCAATCGTTAGTTCTCTGATGTCTGAGGTTATTGAACTTCTCTGAGCTTCTGTGTTCTTATCTCCTTCCTTATCTTTATCTCAAAATTCTGAGTGGCTATATGAGAAAAATGTAGGTAATACACCTGCAGCTAGATGTTCTCTATTTTCTTCTTATTTCTTCTTATAAAGAAAAAAAAAAAACAGAGGAAAGGAAAGGAAGGAAAGAAGGAATAAGGGAGGGAAGGAAAGAGGTAGGGAAGGAGTTTTCTCTGAATGAAGTAAAGCACTGTCTTTCTGAGAGGAGTTACCAAGTGAACACCATTGCAAAGATATACCCTCTGTCTAAGCAATAATAAAAATACAGATTCTCTTCTGAATTGAAATGTCTGGTAGTGACAGCCAGTACTCTGTATTTTTTAAAAGTTCCACAGGAATTGTGACTGGCCATTAACTTCGGGCATCACTGGTACAAACTCTGGAAGAACTGCCGTAATCTCTCAGGGAGTCTGGTGGGTCCAGGGTGTTGGCTGGAGTGCACAGGTCCCCCTGCTATATTTTAAGGTAGTTCCAGTTTCTGAGAAATGTCTGAGAAACCAGGTCGGTCTTTTCCATATGTCTGCTTGTGAAAATGAACACAAAAGGACAAGGAAGAGTACATTAAGAATGCATTTAAAAGGCTCTGATCCCCATCCTGTCCTGCTTAAAGAACAAACCCAACAAAACAGATGGGTCAAGTTGGGTTTTTCTCCCGGCAGCCGCCTCCTCTTCTCCATTTCCTGTGCTCTGTGTGTAGACAGGACAGGTTGTCATTGCACTCTGGAACCTATCAACCAGATGTTTCATGATGGAGTTTTCTGATGTGGAAAGCTTCAGGGACCACAGGGCGAAGCGTTAAATGAATTCTGGGTGAGGATATCTGACCCAAAGCCAGTGTGTTCATCTGGAGTGGATCTGCCCATCCCATTCTGCATCGAGGTAGAGTATGCTGCCTGTAGGGACTCGTGAAGTCCATTTGCCAGTGAGCACTCCAGAATAATTGTGATCGTCGGGGAAGGAAATGAGAGGCTAGTCCCAGCTGCCCTCGGAGGGAGGACATTCGTCAGGCAGCTTGGATGAAGCAGCTGGCACAGCTCGGGACCGTGCCCGTGAACGGGGAGTTAGCACACAGGCACTCTGGAACACTGCCCCGGCACAAGGCAGGCACCGGAAGAAAATGTGGGTGATTCCCAGAGCAAAGACGTAAATCCCCAGCGGGCCAGAGGCAGACCCTGTAAACAACAGATCTGGGGGATTTTAGGCTCTGAATTTGTTTAGCCCCAGGAGTCCCTATCTGTTAGAAACTGTCAGAGTCGCAAGGGGCACTGGGTGTGATGCACAAACAATGAATCTTGGAACACTGAAAAAATAAAATTAAATAAAAGAGAGAATTGTCATAACTGTATAAAAGATGCAGAGTGTTTCATGTGATCTGAACAATTTGGATGATCGGGCAAAGCCCCAGTGGTTCATATTTAATGTGTTTCCTAGTTCGGTAAGTCTGTTACATTGGAGCTCGCTTGCAAAGGGAAGGATTCGACTCCTGATTCCTCTAAGTCAAGTCACAGAAACTTTGTGTTGGACATTATGGCGTCAAGAATACAATAAGTACGTGAGAAATGTGATTAGTGTATTAACGGTGAGCTAGAGGTTACAGAGATCCTCAGGCCCCTAGTCACTCCAATGGGCAAGCTGCCCTTACCCGACTATTTTAAGAATGAGAATCGCAGAGAATGAAGCCAGTGGTTTGAGATAATAATGAACTCTGGAGGGAGAGTTATCTCCTAAGCCCTCGTCACCTTCTATGGTTCCCAGCACTTGTGGGAAGCCGGAAGTATTCTGATGTTTTGGCCCCTCCCTGCAGCTACGATCTCTGTCCAGGAGGCTGCTTTCTAATGGAGGCAAAGCCTTTTTATTCATCGTTTGAGGGACTGATCGGTCTCTTTGACTTGTTCTGCAACTCCCTTAAACACAAAAGTTGCTACGACCCTCGCCCCTCGTGAATATTTATCTCCGGTTTTAAGAAAGCGTCGAAACCTCCCTGCAGAATATCCTGACCTCACCAAGCCGAGGCTTGGATCACGGTGACAGGCTGTGAGCCTTTCGTTGTGCGGCTGTGAGCCACCTTTCGTTTCCACGCCCCCGTCTGTTTCCTGGCTTCGTGACTGAAAGTAAGCTTCACTAATGATGCAGAACATGACCCTCCGATATACACGCACAGGCAACTTGGACCCAAAGTCTGACGGAGAAGAATGGGGCATCGGCATTAGCTAGAGCAAATGGTCTTCAAGCATCCATTAGGCTGCGTCTACCCGGGGCATCGAGGGTAGTGTCCAGGTCCAGGGGTGTGTCTGAGGAATGGAGAGCTTTGGGGCTGCTGTTCTTGATGGTCTGGATAAACCATCCTCGGAAATCACTCGACTTTATTTTTCCCTTGTGGGCAAGATCATCGAGTGTGGAGGGAAGTAAAGCGTTACTACGGGATGTTACTACATTTGGTGACCAGAATGGTCAAGTACAATGTCGACCTCAGCATTCTATCATGATTTCTTTCTACTCTGATGAAGCCATGTGCCACACCAGCCTGCAGAGCCAGCAGTGTAGACCGTCTGTTCTTCTGCAGGCCTGAGCCCCTCTTCTCTGTCATTTCCGCGCTAACTTGCACGGAAGCATTGCGTTCCATCAGGGGGTGGCATCACGGTGGGATAAGGAGGCTTGTGTTCGAATATTGACTCTGCCACAATCTGCTGGGTGCTCCTCATACGTCTCACCGTTTTTGTTTTTGTTTTTGTTTCCAGTAGGCTAGGTCGATGGGGTATGTGAGTTCTGATTTCCAACCATACTGCTCTTCAGCCTGTCCTCACGGAGTTTTTTAAGCAGCACGTGCAAAGCACTTTTGGTAGCCCTTCTGACTTTCAGGGAGCTATGGTCTTTGTCCTTTTAAGACACACACGAACTGTGGCTTTTTGTGGTCCTATGCGTTTCAGTCACAAGGCATGGGACTTAGGTAAATTACATTACCAAGTGCCCTCATGTGCACAGGGACTGAGCAATTTACTGGGACAAGGACGTTTGCTCTGCTTCTGCAGTTACTGGTCCAGCGGAGGGAGAGATGCTTAGGCAAAAGGAAGTGCAAATAGGCAAATAAGGGAGTTGACACCCAGCGTTCCACCGATAGCGCATTCGCTTTATCCTCTGCCTGGGAACAGTTTTCTTTCCTTAGAAATCATTTAAATTGGGCACGAGAGGCAAGTCTGCCTGTATTTGCAAAATATAGGGTCTATTCCTCTTTATTTTGCCTTGGATGCTATTCACACTCTTGTGCTTCGGCATGGAGGCAGGTAGTGAGACGTCAGTAACCGGAGCATCTTCACGGGCACGCAGTGTCCTCATGGACGCCAGCTGGAGGAGTGAGTCACTGAAGACATTGCTGATCAACACTTCCGTTCCTCTTTAAATGACGGTAAATCAGAGTGCAGAATTCTTCTTTTCACCCAGGACTTTATTTAATAAACACTAATGTTTGGTGTCTATTTTCTGAACACAGGAGTCTCTTTCTGTTTCACAGCACTAACAGTGAAGCCACTTTAGAAAACAAAACAAACAAACAAAAACAATGAAGCCGCTTGTGATTTGATCATCCCAAACATACGCTGTCAATATACAAATTTTATCTTTAAGCGCTTAACCTACTTCTAAAACAAGGACACGTTTATCCTGCACTTCAGAGTTGTTTTAAGGGCAGTTTGGGGAATAAGAAATGAAAATGCACTGGGGCTCAGAGTCTGATTTCAGCCCTGGACCCATCGCTTACTGCTTCTAGCTTCTCTAGGGATAGAGTGGAAGAAAAAATTTCCCTCCTACCCAAAATACCTCACGTAATTTTTTGGGAATCAAATTTTAAAAATGCATGAATGCTTTGGAAACTATGAGGAACTGCCTAGTTATAAATCCTCATTTGCAAATAAAATTCACTGCAGAGGGATACTCATCAGTCACATGTTGTAGGGACAGAGTTCGGTTTCCTATGCATGACTGTGACCCTGCAATTGAGTTTTGTTATCCCTGTTATGAAACTGTCTTATAAACCTGTAATATATTTATTCCAGAAATTTAATTCATTATGAGGTAATTAACAGAACAAATGTATTCCAAAGTCACTGTTAATAAAGTATTTCTAGAACAACAGAGCAACTATTCTCATTTTTTTTTTTTTAATGTGCAAATTCTTTACTAGAGTTCTGTTTAAGGCTATCTGGTCATCTCCTAATGACATGCCAAGAAGGAATGATCTGTATTCCACTCAAGGGCCTCCGTATCGATGACATCTATTCCCACTTCTGGCTAATAGGAAGGTGTCAACAAAATTGAATTCCCGTGGGCTTTCAGGTTAGCTACAAAAAAGCATTGCACATAAACCGTGATACTTGAGTGACCATTTATTCAACAAATATTGGCTGTCAGGTATATTCCAGACTGAGTTTAGGACCTAGAGATTCAAAAATAAGATCCACGCAGCCTTTGTTCTCCAGGAAAACTCTGTCCCCTGGGGAACAGTGGATGAATAACATATAAACAAGCAAGAAAGGCACCATGCGGCAGACATCATGACTCAGGTGTGGAGAGCGGTGTGTGGGAGCAGTGAGGACAGTGTTGTTCATGCTCTTGAGTCTTTTTTATTTAAATATTTATTTATTTATTTATTTGAGAGAGAGGGAAAGCGAGAGACAGAGCATGAGCGGAGAGGGTGGGATAGAGAGAGAGAGAGGGAGAAACAGGCTCTTCACTGAGCAGGGAGATTGACATGGGACTCGATCCCAGGACCCTGAGATCATGACCTGAGCCAAAGGCAGACGCTTAATTCACTGAGCCACCCAGGTGCTCCCATGCTCCTGAATCTTGATAAAAATTTGTCTTAAAAAGTAAACTCTCCAATGAACATGGACAATGGTGCTACCTCGTGTGCCCCAATGTAACGGGGGATTCTCAGCAAGCATCCTGTCTGACTAGAGCAGGAGCTGCTGGTGAGCAGATATGGGCAAGAGCCTGAATGATTTTAAGCCGAGGGGAAATGAATTTGGGTCTTAGTGACTGCCGGATATATCTCAGGGCTCCGTGGCAGCATTTCAGAAAACTATTCAAAATACACTGTTATAAAAGGGGCCCTGGGTGATGCATAGAAGTTCGAATTACTATATTGTATGACTAAGACTATAAGACTGTATATTAACTAACTGGAATTCAAGTAAAGACTTAAAAAAAAAAAAAAAGACGAAGAACTACAGTCCGTTCTCATTGGCTGCTTCCCCTCCTCTGACCCCACCCAGACTGCTGTGGAGTGAGTTTTGAGTTTTCTTGGTGTGCAGTCCTATTTGATTGAAGGGTGCATTGAAGAGAAACAAGGAAATCCCCATTTCAGATGATTGAATCACAGACTCTGAGTTCAGAATAGAGCTATTTAGAACTCAGTGTTGTCCTGAGAAGGACTCCCCTTTGTAGCAACACTACTCACCACAAGTTCTATCTGAGTAACTGGTGAGGGCATTACACACCTTATGGGGCCCTGCAGACCATCCACTATCTCTTCTAAATAACATCTCGCAAAGGGTTGAGGACAATAGGTCTACTCTAACCTTTTCTTCCCCAAACCCCAAATTCCCAGTTCCTTCAACTTATTTGTCTAGTGACTTAATTTACATTCTCTTTAGCCATCATAATATTTTGAGTAAGTTCTTTTTTTGTCATTTTTTAAAAGTTTATTTATTTATTTCAGTAATCTCTACAGCCAAAGTGGGATTCAAACTCATGACATCAAGATTAAGCGTCTCATGCTCTTCAGACTGAGTCAGCCAAGCACCCCAATAGGTTCTTCTAAACTTACGAATATTTCTCTTAAAATGCAGTCTATTAATTAAGATAATCAGATGTAGTGATGGAAATCCAACTCAAATTGATAACAGTAAACAAAAGCCAAACAAATGCCAGGGTGGGGGATGTAAGGGCCTACTTAGCCAGAGCAACTCCATCTTGGTTAAACAGCCATTTTGTTGTTTGTGCAATAACCTTAAATTGACCCTGCGCCCCAGAGGACGAGTAAAATATGGTCGGCCAGTTCCTAATAACAGAGCCCAGAATACAAGGACAAATCAGGCCAGGTCGGCCAGTCCCTGATAACAGAGCCCAGAATACAAGGACGAGTCAGGCCAGGTGGAGACATCCAATCAGTAAAAAGCGCACATACTATCTCCCTAACCACCAAAGAATGTAAACCCACCTTTTGGGCGCCAAACTTGGGCATCAATTCTGACCAGAGTAATAGGTTATATATATATATATATATATATATATATAGTATAGCTACTATAGGGTAAATTGTAATTCAATTGGCCACCTGCGTGTGGCCTAACATGACTATGCAATTTTCTGTGTATATTACAATCTCATTGGCCACCTGTGTGTGGCCAGGCTTAACCACATGGCCTTTGCTCTATAAAAGTTAGTCTGTGAGGCTGGGAGGGGTCACTCTTTTCGGAGGCGGCCCTGGCCGGTCAGTCTGACTTCTAATGCTTGGCATAGAATAAAGCTTTGCATAACTTTCACTTTGTCTCAGTCTCATTCCTTTGATAATGGACCCCAACAGGGGATATATTGATTCAGGAAGCTACAGAATCCAAGAGTGGAACAGTCATCGGCCATGAGTAAACCCAGCTGCTCTAAGGATGCCATCAGGAAGTTACCAGACTTTGTATTTCTTGTGTGGATTGATTCTCAGATAGGCTGTCTCCAAGGAGTGAAAAAATGGCTTCTGAGTTTGAGACCAGCATTTGGCAACCCCCAGAGACAATGCTTATTTTGTACAAGTTTCAGCAAAGGGCAGGAGATTGAGTTGAATTGCAATGGATTGGGTCATTTACCCAAGAAAATGAGGCTTGGGTCACATGCCTACTCTTGGAAATGTGTTGGGATGAATTTTAAAACACATGAATTGAAAGTTGAGAAGCAATTTTGATTGCTGGAAGAAGGGAGATGAATGCTTAGATGGGCAGAAGCATCACATGTCCACCACATACAGCCCTGCTGGTCTTGACTTCATCTCTGGGAACTCACACCAACAAATGTGCCATAGAGAATTAATGACACTCAGGACGGTGGAAACTCTTCCAGAATTTGAATTCCACTAACCCCACTTACCTTGTAGTCTATCAAGATCACTACCTTTGAAAAAAACTGAATTCTCTTATCCCTTTGGAAAGAATTGTACACAGCTGATGAGTAATAAACAGGGTAGAAATGGAAGAGAAGTGGGACTTCTGGGTGGCTCAGTCAGTGAAGCATCTGCCTTCAGTTCATGCCATGATCTTGGGGTCCTGGGATCCACCCCTGTATTGGACTCCCTGCTGAGCAGTGAGTCTGCTTCTCCCTCTTCTTTTGCCCCCTCCCCCTCTGCTTACGCTCTGTCTCTCACTTTCTCTCTCTCAAAGAAGTAAATAAAATCTTAAAAAAAAAAAAAAGGAAATGGAAGGGAAGTAAAAAAGCAACTGTCATGTGTGATGTTTTTAATCCTAACTTAAAGGTTTTGAAAGAATGAGCTTTATTTTCTATTGGTCCTGGCATTCAACATTCCCCTACTATCTCTACCCACATTCTATTTTTTTAAAAAATTAATACTTGAAATCAGAATTCCATCATTAACTTCCAGGTTTAAGTAAAACTGATAATCACATTTAATTA
>RCUC01121946.1:0-26288 GCA_003697995.1 Taxidea taxus jeffersonii | reverse complement strand
ATCCCAGGACTCTGGGATCATGACCTGAGCCCAAGGCAGAGGCTTTAACCCACTGAGCCACCCAGGCACCACTTGATGTTTTATTTTTTTTAATATTAATAATGTAGTAAAGAATATACAGATTGCTCTCCAAATTAGGCAGAATAACCAGAAACTTAAAGTTGGACACCAGAATCAGAATTTAGGTCAGCTGGGAAAAAATAGAAATACCAAAAATTAGAAGAATGATTAAAACTCAGTACAAAATACAGGATTACACCAAGCTGGGAAAAACATACAACACAAGATAGATAAGAGCCAGACAAGTAGAGTCTGGTAACAGGAACTTAAAAAAACCCTAAGTGTGTCCTGTAGGTCACAAGCTGGTGAGAGGAAAGCAGCTTACCACTGTCTTTGTTTTCATTAGCTCCAAAAACAGTCACCGTACCATATCAACAGGCGTGTGGTCAGCCAGAACAGTCAGGCTATTGTACCTGGCACTGGTCAGTCTCCAAGGAGAGTACCCATTCCAGTTCTGGGGTCGACCAATGAGAGTATGCAGGAACTTGGGGAGGCTAAGGGAGAACCACAAAAGTAATTAAAGGGTTATAACATGTGACCAACGTGGAAAGGTTAAGACAATGAAACAGGTTCATAATGTGCCTTCATCATAAACTATTCAAATTCTCTCTCTAAATTCCATACCGAAACATGACATTTTGTTCAAGTCCATGAGACATGCATATGTCATGTGACTCTTCTGATGACTACTGCTTGTTGCTGTGACTCCGGTCACATAACTATTTTATTTACCACTGGGTTGTGGGACCAGAATTATTCATCAGAAAGAAGAGTAAGACCAGAGGAGATGAGCAGGGAATTTCACAAGTATGAAGACCTCTCTTGAAGAAGCTGCTGTCCTGTTGCTTTTTGTCTCCAACTAGAGACAAGGTGTAGAAATGAACTCAAACCAAAGCAGGAAGGATTTAGATTAAAAATGAAAATAAGGGCGCCTGGGTGGCTCAGTGGGTTAAAGCCTCTGCCTTCAGCTCAGGTCATGATCTCAAGGTCCTGGGATCCAGCCCCACATCAGGCTCTCTGCTCAGCAGGGAGCCTGCTTCCTCCTCTCTGTCTGCCTCTCTGCCTACTTGTGATCTCTGTCAAATAAATAAATAAAAATCTTTAAAAAAAAAATAAAAGTGAAAATAAGAGTTGGTAAACACTGAAATAGATTGGTAAAGGGGATTAAGGACTCCATTTCCCTGAGAGTCTTTCAAAAGAAGATTAGGCTTTATCTTCCTGAAGTGGTTTATGGACTTAATTCCAAGATCAAAAAACATCTGGTTGGAGAATGAAAATGCATTCAGGAATGTTACTACGGAACCCCAAACAAATTGGCAGAAATATTTTTTGCCTTCTAATATAAATGCATTCCTAGAAAGCTGTATATTGATTGCACTTTTAAAAATATCAGTTGCAGGGGACGCCTGGGTGGCTCAGTTGGTTAAGCGGCTGCCTTCGGCTCAGGTCATGATCCCAGCATCCTGGGATCGAGTCCCCCATCGGGCTCCTTGCTCGGCAAGGAGCCTGCTTCTCCCTCTGCCTCTGCCTGCCTCTGTCTGCCTCTGTCTGCCTCTGCTCGCTCTCGCTCTCTCTCTCTCTCTCTAAAATAAATAAATTTAAAAAATCTTTAAAAAAAATTTTTTAAAATAAATAAATAAAATATCAGTTGCGGGATGCCTGGGTGGCTCAGTGGGTTAAGCCGCTGCCTTCGGCTCGGGTCATGATCCCAGGGTCCTGGGATCAAGTCCCGTATCGGGCTCTCTGCTCCGCAGGGAGCCTGCTTCTCCCCTCCCCTCTCTGCCTGCCTCTCTGCCTACTTGTGTGATCTCTGTCTATCAAATAAATAAATAAAATCTTTTAAAAAATATATCAGTTGCCCTTTTAACTGAAAATTTTAAATGCCATATAATTTGTGGAGATCTTAAATATTGACTATCAGCCATGATTCTCAATCTCTCTCTCTGTTTTGTTTATGGAGGGGAAGCTCCTGTTAGGATTATCACTACTCTATCTGCTTTAGCGTACTTAGGATATTGTTATGTCAAGTTCACTAAAAAGCAAGACCCATGTATATTTTTTTTTAATCTTTTTTTTTTTAATTTTGTTTTTTTTTTTTTTAATTTGTCAGAGAGAGAGAGAGAGAGCGGGCACAGGCAGACAGAGTGGTAGGCAGAGGCAGAGGGAGAAGCAGGCTCCCTGCTGAGCAAGGAGCCCGATGTGGGACTCGATCCCAGGACGCTGGGATCATGACCTGAGCCGAAGGCAGCCGCTTAACCAACTGAGCCACCCAGGCGTCCCGACCCATGTATATTTTAAACTACCACATTGCTATGGGCATTTTTTTCTGTCCATTGCTTGAAGGTATACAGACAAACCTAGTATGATTCTTTTTTAAGATATTAAGACAAAAATAATGAGTCTATGCAATGGAAAAGGGGGTCAATAACTATAAAATGATGTGAAACAAGAGAATATTCTTGCAAACTTAAGTCCAAACTTAAGACTGTTTTCCTTGTAGCAAATACCAGCTTCATTTCTATATATATAATATTTATATTTCACATATAAATATTATATATATAAAATCCTTTATATAAGGGATTTTAAAAATGTATTTATTTGAAAGAGAGTGAGACCATGAGCGAGGGGAGGGACAGAGGGAGAAGCAGACTCCTCGCTGAGCAGGGAACCCAACAAGGAACTCAGTCCCAAGACCCTGAGATCATGACCTGAGCCAAGAGCAGATGCTTAACCGACTGAGCCTTCCAGGTGCCCTGCAAATACCAGCTTTCACTGGACAGCCCTTTTGGACAATTTTCAGTGGGTTGGTTTTTTTTTTTCTTCAAGACATCCCCCCCTCCTTCCTAGAATAAACCCAATTTCAATGGTTCCAAGCAGTGTAATTTTTGTTTTTTTGTAGGAACAAATCACAAAACTGTTTTCTCACCCTCAGGAGCTACAAGTTACAGAGAGAGAAGTGGCATAAAGTAGGGAAGAAGACAGTGAGTCTGGGCAGGACTTGTTTGGTCTGAGGACAGATAAGGCAAGCATTCGCCATTCCTGAAGAGGCAGGGAGCGTGAGAAAATTAGGCAGCATGGGGCAGCAGAAAGAATGCAGAATCTGGGTGCCCTGGCTTCGAGGCTCAGCTCTACTTCCTGACAACTTCGAGGCAAAACAAAGCTCCTCAACCTCTAGGAGTTCAGTCTCCTAGTCTTTAGATGATGGTTATAATGTCCCCACCTCTTCCCCATGTAAACAGAAGGTCTTCCTTATTCAACCCAGATTCATACTACGAAATGGTTGCAGGTTTAATAGAGAGAAACATGCAGCCTTTTGGTAAATCCCTGAGCTAGTGCTGGAACACTTCTGGAGAAGGAGGCTTCTCCAATTTATGATCTAATCTGATGAGAATGTTGGATGAATGTTGGTCACCAAGGAGCTGAGTGTCAGAAAGTCTCAAGGAACTCAAGGAATTATGCCTCAAGGAGCAAAGTTAAACCAAGAATTCAGTTTATTCTGCCACCAAGGAAGGAAGGGCATTCCAAATTTCACAGGATCCAACCCTCTAAAAAATATCAGTAGGATGATGATGTCCGAGCACCAGTTACGACCACACCACTGGATACTAATTCGCAAAGCATAGCAGTATGGTGTTTTCTTTCTTTCTTTTTTTAAAGATTTTATTTATTGATTGATAGAGACACAGAAAGAAAGGGAACACAAGCAGGGGGAGTGGGAGAGGGAGAAGCAGGCTTCCCGCTGAGCAGGGAGCCCAATGTGGGGCTCGATCCCAGGATCCTGGGATCATGACCTGAGCTGAAAGCAGACACTCAAGGACTGAGCCACCCAGGTGCCCCAGCAGTATGGTGTTTTCTATATGTCATGCCCTATTTGAAGGGCTTTATATGTATTGATTAGCTTAATTTTCAAGACAAGCCTATGAAGTAGATTTACTGTTATAATCATCATTGTCCCTCTTTTATTCCCCTCAGGAAACAAAGGCAACCAAAGGTTAAAGAATGGGGCCCTAGGTTAGCCCACAACTAGTGAATGAGAGAGCCGCTAAGCATGAACACTCAGGGCAAGGCCACGCCTGTGACCGTCAAACGATGAATATGTTTGGAGCGAGGGCCTGGTGTTAGGGCAGACACGGCCCCTGTCCTCACAGAGCCTACAGTCTTGTCAAGGAGCCTGACATTAAACAAATAACCGTGCATCTGATTATTCTAGGACAGGAGAAAATGATCTCTGGGGATCTTGCTTTATTACATCTGGTTTTTTAAAGCTGAACCAAAGCTTGCAGAGTATCAAGCCTGAAGGGACTTTAGAGATGATCTAGGTAAGGCCTTATATTTTCCTGTAGAGGACAGTGAGGTACACAAGGTCACACAGGTAATACTACAGGAGCAAAGACCTTGACCCACTGAGAGCAGCGCTCTTTCTCTAGGTGATGACCAACGTTCAGTATCTTCAGTCACTAAACACAGATGAATACACAGGTACTACCCATAGCCAACCTTCCTCATAAGCTTTAAAAACGCTCTTTTTTAAAATCATAGATTTAAAAAACAAACCAAAACCAAAGACAACAAAAAAACAGCCTCAACTGAGAATTCCTTTTCAAAGGGTCAAGAGCCTCTTCGCAGTCCCTCAGGGCTTCTCATAGTCCTCGTGTGCTGTTTCCAGGTGAATCTGACACTAACCCAGCCCTTCCCATCTTTGGCTTTCAGCCCGAGACAGTGATGGAGCTGAGGAGGATGTAGCATTAACTTCATATGGTACCCTCATTCAGCCGCAGGTAAATGTGCTCATCGACGGTCACCGAGGGACAGAGCAAGGACTCCTTCCATAGGAGAGTTGTCAGGCTTCATTTCCAATGTCTGTACCGACCTGAGAGAGGAGAGGTAGGGTAGGCTCATCTCCACAAGCATGTGGAGCTTGAGCTATCCAGATAAAACCCATCCCGGGGCAGGGCAATAAAGGCAAGGGGTGCCATCGCCACCCCCCATTCCCACCGCCACGCATCAACAAGGTACTTGGCTATAGGCGAATGTCACTGGCAAGGAAAAGCAGCTCGAAAGGCTGGTGTGAGTGTGAAGAGGAAGAGGCTCACTGCTTTTCGCCTTGAGGACCTCAGGGAATTGTAAATATGGATGAGGTCAGATCTGTTTTTACTGTGTATCGGTGGTCTAAATGAATCCCCTGAGCCCCTAGCCGACTCTCTGAGTCACTGTCTAGCTCCTACAGCCCAAGCAGCCCCCGAGACCTGGGTTAGTGCGGTCACCCTCCCTCGACACCAGATGGGTGTAACCCATTTTAATCCTTTCAAGCAAAAGCAGAAGGAGCATGACTGAGTAGAACTGGAGGTGACTTGTGTTTGTGTCCGATGACTTGAGGGCGTACAGATGCAAGCAGCCAAAAATACCACACTGGGACACAATTCTTATATTCTGGTCCCCATAAGTAAAATCTGAGGGTGGAGGTCATGCTCAGACTGGTTGCTCAAGGAACTGTACGAGGCAACTCTAACTAGCTAATCCCTCTGTCTGTTATCTGAGGCTTGGCCTTTTCCTGGAAGGATGACACACAGACCAGGACACAGATAGAGCATTTGTTGTAATTAACCCTCTAGAAGGGATTAATAGGATGAGAAAATATTTATCATCCTCTCCAAGAATTTCTTGGATTACTTCAATTTCCAGTGATCACCTATTCAAGAATCTTACAGAAATATCTTTGTTACTGGTTAAAAGGGAAGATGGTTTAAAAAAAAAAGTTTTTATGTGCATAGCCTCCATGTTTTTTTTTCTTTACTTAACAAAGGATTAAGTGATGCTGAAATAATATTTCAAACATAGCTCTGGAGAGTATCACCCCCTTGCATTGACTCAGAAAATTGACAAAGGCCTTTCTTCTTTTCCAGACTGTTGATCCCACACAAGAGTGTTTCATCCCACCAGCTAAACCAAGTCCCCAGCAAGATGCAGAAATATGAAGTCCACAGGAAACATGCGTAGTGGAAACTCAGAAGACCATCCTAATGTAACCCTGACGGGTCACTGGGGAGCCCAGAGTCACGTTCCAACCAAGTACCGGCTCTTCCTTCCTTCCCTGCTTCCTAGCCCTTTCCATCCATCCAGACCCTTCATCAGAAGACTACTGTCTCAAGCATAATTACAATCTTGCTGGCCACCCTACCTTGACTATGTCTCACTTTCTTATTTCCTGCAACTGAAGGACTTCTTTCCTTAGCAGTGAGAGAACAAATTGGCACCTCTTACTAATGGGGCCGAAAGACCTTGGTCTGAAAAACATTAGGGTCATGTTACTTTGACAAAATATAAAGGTTAGTAACAACTTACTCCTGGATTACTTCTGTAGTCATTTTTTATAAAGGGCCACTTTATAAATACAATTGATGCAGAATTTGTGACAAAAGTTATAGCAAAATCCTCAGGATCCCCATGATTAGACATTTTATTTTATTTTATTAAAGATTTTATTTATTTATTTGAAAGAGGAAAAGAGCACAAGCAGAGGGAGCAGCAAGCAGAGGGAGAAGCAACCACATCCTGCTGATCAAGGAGCTAGATGCAGGACTCAATCCCAGGACCCTGAGATTGTGACTGGAGCTGAAGGCAGACCCTTAACCAACTTAGCCCCCCAGGTGCCCCTCGATTGGTATTTAAATAACACAGACTTCATGGCTTGGATTCTGGCAGGGCTTCTCCCATGGTTTTAGCACCCCATGCCAGCAGACATGGCTGAGGTCAATGACCTGCTTTGATGAACCAGTAACAGGAAAGAAAGAGCCACCCTAGTTGATGCTCATAAATGATTTTAGGTGGTACATATAAAAAGCAGTCTGCCTGTCTTAATGATTCCAGTGAACTGAGGCCTCTGCACTAATTACTCTGCCTTCATTCCTCCTGCAGCCCCACATCCTTCCCAACAGACCCATCTGTTCTCATGACCCACATGCTGTACATAACAGGTGCAACAGGACCAGAGTTAGAAGCATGCCACCAGAGGGCTTCTTAGGGTCTGATTTAACCCTCGCACTTTTCAGATAAGAAAACAGAGCTCTAGAGCAATGAAATGACTTGCCCAAAGTCTCACACAGTGGTTAGTGGTAGTCCAAGTCTTCCAACTCATAGGCCACTCCTCTTCCCATTCAATAAGGCTTCTCCATGCCTGTATTTCTGTATTAACAAGTACAGGGTGGACCCCCTGAGAATCAAATGTGATAGCTCAGACCAGTGAGTGTTGAGTGCCTCCTATGTGAAAGCAATCTGAAAAATAGCTGAGACTCCATACATGGCAGGGGGGGCAGGGCGGGGAAACCAGCCTTTTTTGTGAGCAAATACAGCCTGAATTGCTCAATGCCACCAAGCATTTCCTGAGCACCTGTGAGGTACCAGGAGCTGTTCTTGGGTTGAGCCCTAAGCAGATAAGGCAGACAATGCTGCTCTGGTAGAGCGTGTGTTTTTCTGGGGGAGATAACACAATGCGGAGAATCAGGAACCCAACTCCCGCCTCTTCCAGATGAGGAAAGAGATTTGGCCAGAATAATATGGCTCGCTAGTGGCAGAATCAACTAGAATCTAGATCTCCGGCTACTGTTCAAGGGTTCCCTCACCCTCTATGCAATGTTCCCACATTTCATATGATTTTCTGCTACCCTCAGAGAGCAACTCCTTGTCGAAATCTGCACTGCCATGTTCTCAGAATAAACCGGTATGTAGGTAAATGCCCAAAGAGTTTGACCTTCTGCCCTTATTGGTAATACCAAATTGAGGGAGAAGTTTTAAACATTAAGACCCTGACCTATATATTAGGTGGCACACTATTTAACAAACCACACAAAGAACCCAACTTGAGAGGGAAAACAACCCATGGAAACTCAGAACAGCTCTGGAAGAAGATCATCATCACTGATGCTCCTAGTTTTTAATCCTAAAAATGATGGCAGCGACACCTTCAACATAATTCTGTTGTGGTGCGGAGTGGCGTGGCGTGGCGTGGTGTGGTCTGTTGTGTTGCAGGCAGGAAATGTTTCTGTTGAGCTGGCTGTCACATTTTAATAAACCCATAAACCATAGGTGATGGCCAATATTGCTTCACAAAATGTTTTTCTTAGTATCAGTAAAAATAAAATTGAACCTCCTTGTGCCAAGATTTGGACTACGTATTAGTTAGATTTGCGGGGATTGTAAGGTGACAAGTGCCTCGATCAGGCTGTTTTCAGAATGGAGTTGTGGTGTAAGGTTACATACGGCAGCGGGGAGTCAAAACTCTTCTCTGCGAACCAGAATAGCCACTCAGCCAGCCTCATGGCCATGAAATATCATCAAGTGTTGGTAGGAGCATGTTGTCCTCACCCCAGCCCTGCAATTCCCCTCAGCCATTTTGACACTTTCCTCACTGTCTCAATTTCCTTTTGAGGTATTTTCATGTACCCACCCTCTACCAGCTGACTGGTTCTCTCCCCATGTGTCATATTCAAATTCCTGAGAGGGAGCCTGAATGGTCCAGCTGACCATCATTGCTTCTGACTGGAAGCTCTCTGGAAGTGGCCCTGTTAATTTACAATCAGCCTATGGACCGACTGCCTGTGGGTCCCGTACCCACCCTTGGTCCATTCAGCTATGCCTGGCTTGGTCATATGGTACAGACTTGGCCACATATGTCTGCTCCCTCAGTGGAATGCTGTGGGCAGGGAATTATCCTCCAGCCAGCAAGGCATAGCATGCACCATAAGTGGCCAACACAGGAGAGCTTGGTCCAGGAAAATATGATTTTGTGAAGTTAAAGGATATTTTAATGAAAGTTAAAATTTGAAGTTTATGCAGCAATTTCCATAAAGCTAAAAACCCCAATAGTCTTCTAAGTCAAGAGCCATGAAGAACCACTTAAAAGAATAGACAAAACTAATTGTGATGGGCATATTGTTCTCAATTGCTCAATTCAATGAATATTATTTGAAGATTTAAACTCATTTACTGGGGCGCCTGGGTGGCTCAGTCGGTTAAGCTGCTGCCTTCGGCTCAGGTCATGATCCCAGGGTCCTGGGATGGAGCCCCGCATCGGGCTCCCTGCTCAGCGGAGAGCCTGCTTCTCCCTCTCCCTCTGCCTGCCTCTCTGCCTACTTGTGCTCTCTCTATATATATCAAATAAAGAAATAAAATCCTTTAAAAAAGTAAAAACAAACGCATTTATTTATATGTCTTGGGTTGTATAATTGGAAAGGTGTTAATTCTCTTAAGTATTTTAGATAATCTTCTTCTGATTTTTATTTATTTATCCAAAAGGAAGCATATTGGTGAAAACCGTTATTATAAAATCTCTTCCTGGTGGGGCACCTGGGTGGCTCAGTTAGTTAGGTTAAGTGTCTGCCTTCAGCTCAGGTCATGATCTCAGGGTTCTGGGATCAGGCAGAATGTCAAGCTCCCTGCTCAGCAGGGAGTTTTCTTTTCCCTCTGTTCCTCCTCCTACTCATCTTCTCTTTCTTTCTCCTTCTCCCTCCCTCCCTCTCTCTCTCTCTCTCTAATAAAGGAATAAAATCTTAAAAAAATGAAGTATCTCCCTGGTGTAATGTGGCTGGTTAGCTCAGTTAGAGCATAATGCTAATGAAATACCTGTAGAGCTAACATATCCTTCATCTTGATCATTTTTTCCTGATCCTAAAGACCACCAAAGATTTGTTTCCCTCCACATCAAATTTCATGCTCTCCCCATAAGCTTTGAAGGCCTTCCAGATATCATGCCTTATCTCAAACTGTGGTCTGGTTAGGCTAAAATTTTCTCACTCTATCATTATTCCTTCTCTCTTCTTTTAAACAAATGATCCCTTTTCCTAAGATTATGTCTACTTCAGACTGGCCAGATTCATGCCTTAGTATCCTTCTTTTCCTCTTTCCACAATCAGTTCCAAATCTACCTTTTCCCAGAAACTTTCTCTGATGACATAAGGACCCAGGGTTGTCACACAGCAAGCCCTTAAGTTATAGCAGAATGAGGTTCTCTTTTTTCCCTCAGCTCAGATGGTAAAGAGGATACTTCTATAGCCTCTTCCTCAGATTAAGCCTAATCATCTATTTTAAAAGCACACAATTAATGAGCAATAAACTAGAAAATCTATTTGTGCTTCCTTTGGTACAAAAGCCTCTATATTTTTTATGTAAAGAAGGTGCTTCTCAATTAACATTCAACAGGGGCAATCATGACCTTGACTTCTGAGAAGATATGCTTGACGTCTCCATAATGACTTCTCCTTGGAGTCACTGAAAATATCTTCATGACTCAGGCCACTTCTAAGCTGTTGGTCTCCTTGAGAGATCATATTTGCTGCTCTTCACAGATAGATGAGTTAGAATTAGGTTTATATTTTAACATGTAGCAGAACTTACTTATTCAAAGGACGTCAAGATGGAAGACTCAGGAAGCACAAGGATGCATCCATCACTCACAACATTATTAGAATGCCTTCCCTGGAACTGCCTTCAAGAAATCCTCAAGAAAATCAGTGGAATTGGATTACGGTGATGGTCTCTGTCAGAACTGAGGGCTGAGTTGAATGCTATATTTCTTTTTTTTTTTTTTTTAAAGATTTTATTTATTTATCTGTTAGAGAGAGAGAGAGAGAGGGAGCACAGGCAGACAGAGTGGCAGGCAGAGGTAGAGGGAGAAGCAGGCTCCCTGCCAAGCAAGGAACCCGATGTGGGACTCGATCCCAGGACGCTGGGATCATGACCTGAGCCGAAGGCAGCTGCTTAACCAACTGAGCCACCCAGGCGTCCCGAATGCTATATTTCTAATATTGATCTCACCCATCACTCAAAGAACAACCAAGTGCACTTTGGAAATGCCATTGGACATCTTTCTGGATTTTTCTAAAGATGGTGGAACTGTTAGAACTTAAACCACATTCAATAAGTGGTTAAATCAAGTCTGGATTTGGAAAAGTTGCACCAGATCACCAACAGGCTGAATCCTTCAAGCAGACTTTTTTTTTAATGTAAAAAGTAAAAAGATTTTATTGACTTTTATATGTTCTTAAAGAAAACTATTCACGTGTAAAAGTTTGACATTTGATAGGAGATGTATTTACACTTTATTTTACACATAAATTATTTCATTTGGGGTCAGACATAATTTTTCACTTAATTTCACGGGACTCCCACATGATTATAGTCCCAAGCTCTTGAGATAATGACATCATCATAGGGTTCAAGGTAAACTACACTGGTAGGGATTTCACTTGTATCTGTTATTGTCCAATTACTGTAGCATAATGGAGTACATGCTGTAAGCAGATACAGAGGAAGCTATCCATAAAAAAGGTGTAAAACACAGGTAAAGAAAATATACAAATTGTGGTATTGCATATATATTTTAATCTATGGAACTGACATTTTTAACCCACTAACATGTCTTTTTATGTGATATAAATGCACCAAGGGAGCCTGCTTTTAAAATTCCTTTTTAATGTGAAATTTACCTCTTAGTTATTCTCTTTTTAAGGGTCTACAAATGACACATCTTTGTAAAACAGGACACACTTGAATATACAAGCAGGGCTGGATTTTTAAAAAATATATTCTACAAAGGGAGCATTTTGTTATAAATCCCACCCGGACTTTATTTGTATGTAGAAGAATCTTGGGCAGAAGTCATCTGCAATTCATTTTTAAATTCCTAAATGTTGAATTCAATGTTATTATTCCCAGGGCAATTCTGTCTGGAAAAACTGAGCTTTTTGATTTTTTATTTGAATTTACATCTGATTCACATTTTTAAAAAGTGTTTGCTATATCTCTGATATTATTAGGGATTTGTTTTGAGAGCAAATGAAAATCCAGGGAAAAGAAACAAGGAAATGCCCAGAGCAGGATAAGATCTTAGAACATCTGGATATTTGGGATGACTGGTCCCTTAGGCTAATGGCAATCCACTTTTAAATACCACTTTATAGGTGACAGTTTACAATGTACAAATGGTTTTCACATCCACTATCTCATTTCATCTATTGGACGGATTAGGCAGTTTATATCAATGTGTATATGTATATACTCATAGTTTACATATATGTTTAGTGTTTATATATTAATATAATAGTTATATATTTAATTTTCTATATTTATACAATATTATATATTACATATATGTATTTTTATATATACAGATACATATATGTATATTTACACATATATATATCTTTCTAAGATACTAGGAATCTCATCTAAAATTGTGTTTGGGCCACAGCCACTCTGCTATTTTTTACAGTATAATTTAAACTACATCTGTAAAATGAAATAGTCACATACCCCATGAGAATCCTTATTTATGGGCAGAGATGTCACTGAAAAATTTCCAAAAAAGACTGTGCTTTTGGTTTTTAGGTATAGTTGTTACCACTATGTCCTGCTACTGATAACTCTTTTTTCTAAACACCGAAACAAGCAGCAGAATGTGTCTATTTAGGAAATAAAGAAAGTCAATTTTATATGAAGTGTTAACTCTGGTAGTCATAATTGCCAAATGTTTTCTCCCGCCTCTGGGCACATGGCAGGATTATACTTTTGAGTTTGGGTGGGACCATGACACTAATTCTGGCCAATACATTGAGGCAGAAATGATGTCAGTTCCAAGGTGTATGTCAGGCAGAAGCAATTAATTGTCAGTCCAAGACCCTCAGGAATTTGACTTCTTTCTACCATGGTGGCAAGCAGGGGCTGCTCTATCCATCTGGATTCCAAGATGAAGATGTAGTATGAGCAAGAAATAAGACTCTGTTATAAAATCACCTAGAGTTGGAGCAGTTACCGTGGCCAGGCCAGCCCATTCTCACTGACTTGGCCATGAGCCAGTTGTTCGGTATCCTGAAGTAAAAGGAGCAGTTACTTGTCTGAATATTTTCTTTTACCACTGACTGTTCTCGTGCTCTTCAAAGACATCCTTAGATTAAAGAAGAACCACCCTGTTCTTGACTGATTGATGCCAGAATGATCTGCCAGTCTCATGGCTCTACCATTGTTCCCATAATTACAATTCACTGCAATATCTGCCATCCTAAAAGCATGTAGAAGGGTGTAGTGAGGTGGTAACTTAAAAACACAGACTCACTCTGGCTGAGCCACTGAGGACAAGGAAGACTCGCCAGTGGGAGGTGAAAAGCCTGAGCTCTGTCTTAAATGGTAGGCAGGAATTCCTGGGGCAGATGACAGAGGGAATGATAGAGCAGCCACCAACAGGGTCTTTGTGCAAACTAGAAAAATGTGCCCCCTGTGGGTGGATGAATTAGAAAATGCGCCCCTCTCCTCCAACCCCAAGGGATGCAGCCTCATGCCGGGACATGGGGTTGGTAAATGAAGCAAGGCTGCTTTCCAACTCCACTCACGATCTCAGCCCAGTGTTTCTGTGCTGTACAAAAACCAACAACCAAAGCACCACCACCAAAACACTGCTCAGCTGACGCAACGACCCAGATCTGCAAGGCAGGGAAAAAAACGTCTGGGGAAAGGCACAGCTGCAAGCCAAATCAAGACCCGTCCAGAGACCCGTAAAGCATGTGTTATTGCTAGAGCACACATGCACGATGGTGGGCAGCAACAGGAGACGAGGCTGCAGAGCTGGGCTGGGTCAGCTCACAGGGAACTTAACATCCCAAAGGCAGGAATCAAGCCCAGGGTGTGAGTGAGGAGCTTGCAAGGAGGGAGCCCATGCTGTGTTGAATGCTGTTGGAATCTTAGGCACAAGGCAAAATGAGCACTCCTGTTTACACTTATCCAAATGGAAACTCTCCATTGAAACAAATCTAAGCCCATTGCCCAATCTGTTTACACGACTTTGTCAATCCTCATAAACCCGGGGAGGGACATGACAGCCACACAAGCCTGGGAATGGCAGCCCCATGGGAAACAATCGCCCCTGTTGTGAAATCAGGCAGGGTTGTAGAACAAACCACAACAGCCTGTTTTTATAAAATGGTGATGTGTTGTTTATCATGGACTTTTGGGCACTGATTTTGGGTTTAAGACATATTGTCACTGGAGTTTTGGGTGCTCCCTTGAATTTTGTGCCCCAGGTAAACGCCTTACTCTCTAGTCACCAGGCCCAGCCCCGATGATCAGATTTGCCTTGCGTGGAAGGGTGGGACTGGGAACAGAGATGGAACCCGGGCCGCATAGTAGAATCAGCTGGGATATTTTAAAAGCTCTCCACAGCTTGACCTCACCACAAACCAATTAAATCTGAACTTCTGGGAGTGGAGCCCAGGCATGGGTGCATGTTAAAATCTTTCCACATGGTTCTGTTTTGCAGCCAGGGTTGCAAACCATGCCTTAAACAGATATGTGGGATTAAATGAAAGGAACGAGGAAGACAGAAAAGTCAGGACCCTGGCCTGGGTAAGCAAGTGGATGATGATTCTGTTTTGTAGGGGAGCTAATTCAGAGGAAGAAGGGTTCCAGAGAGAACAGATCTGGGGGTGGAGAGGAGAGCAAATGAGTCCTGTCTTACACTAGCTGAGTTTGAAGTGAGAATGCACAGATGAACACAGGGCTATGGACCTTCCAGTAGAGACAGAGACTCAGGAAGGAGCTTAGAGGCAAGGGTAGAAGTTGAGGGGAGGTGCGATTGTACCAGGAGCACAAGGATGGGGCCCCAGGTGGGGACCTCCTGCTGAAAAGGACCATTCCATCCCTAAAGGGATTCTCCCCTGACACCCAGTTCCATCTTTACCACAGCAGCAAATGCACTAAGATCCCTCCAGAAAGGGGACCTGAGTACTGTTTGTAGAACCACATCATAGCACTGAAAAAACATACTGAGAGTCTTCCTCTAGCTTGGAATTCAAATGCTGGGGGGCGGGGAGCAGTAACCAGGGCATGCCTGGAAAATCCTTGGTTGATCCACCGAAGAAAAAGAAGTACAGCTAATTATCCATTGCCTTTCCTCAAGACTGCTAACTCAGAAGAATCAGCTAGGACATCTGTTCCAAACAGAAATGTTCATAGACCCAGACCCAGATAGCAGACCCAGAGCTGCTAACTGAGAACCTCCAGGAGAGGGCCCTGGGACTCTGCCTTTTTAACAGGTTCCCATGTGACTCTTAAGAGAGTGTGAGTTTGGGAAGCGCTGCTCTTTGAACAAGAAAACTCTCCCTCTTTGCCCTGGTTTGTAGCAAAGACTGTCCGGGCTTTTCCAGCTTGGCCCAGGATGGCAGAAAGTGATTGGCTGGATATGGCAGAATCAGTGGAAAGATTTTATGAGTTGGTCCTGTCACTGGAAACATTCAGTTTCCCATTTATGTCTTCTTTTCCTCCTCTTGTCCGGTGTGATGTTCAACCCTGGACACACTCACCCAGTTCTCCTAAGAGAAAACGTTGCCAAAAACAGCTTGCTGCCTTGAAATTTAGAAAGATAAATCCTTCCTGAACCTATCTGCTGGCATGTTCATCTATTTCCAGTTAGATTTATACAGACTGAAAGGTCCTTGTTCATCCATTTGGTTAGAATCAGTTTAGAAAAATAATGCCCTTGAAAGAAAAAAAAAAAAAGATTGCGATTGATCTTTGCGGGGAATCAATCGAAAATGCTTCTCTAAGTTTTGCTTTGGGGGATGCTTTCCTCTTTTATATTTGCAGCTTGTTCTTGTGTGGTTCTCCTAGGAAACAGCGATTTCCCAAGCTTGACAAAGAAAAGCCTCGGGAACATAAAACTTGGATGTGAGGAAATGCACTCAGCCCAACAACTGGAGAAGCTCCTTTCTCGTCTCCAAGCCCCAGGCTTGTAAGCAGCTCTTCACACAGTGGATTTAAGTGTTTATATGTGAAAAAAAAAATCAACTCATGGTTAATCAGCAGATATTCATCAAAATTATTTCAGGAGAAATGGCACTGAAGACCCCTGAACAGACAAGATGGAATCTGACTGTGGTGTTCTCTGAATGAGGTAATCCATCCCAATCAGCCTGTGATGAGCAAAAAAAATACCTTTCCCCAAAATTATATTCATTCATGCAACAAAGGCTCCTATGTGTGCAGACACTATGCTGGGCTCTGGGAATAGAAAACAAGTTGCTGTCTTCCTGAAGCATACAGAGGGGTAAGAAGAAAAAAAAAACAACAACAGGTGAAACAGCAAATAAATACAATATCAAACTGTTAAGTGCTTAGAAGAAAACAGACTGGTCCACTGAAGACCAGCTACTGTGAGACCCCAGCATTACCTTGACGGATAAGGGCTCACAAAGAAAGCCATATTGGACTGAGGTGTAAACGCCATGAAGAGTTTGGAGAGCTTTGGGAAGAGCTGGAGTAAGACCCAAGTGGGAGACATGTAGAACTGGCCTCAAAGGAGGGACTTATGGGAAAACTTGTCTCGAAGGGAATGATTGAAACATCCAGAACCCTAACTTGCAGAATCAGACCCAAGAAGGACTGGCAAACCAGAGAGAAGCAGCGAGTCCATTACAAGATGGTGGAATGTTGATTCCCTAGATGCGGGGGCAGCCAGGCAGGGTTTGAGGTGACCAGCGCCCCAGACTGGCTACGTCTGGCAATGAGTGGCAGCGTCCATTTACCACCCCCCCCCATTTACCCCCATCCATTTAAAATATTTGTGTCACTTTCTAAGTGTCCCAATAGGTGAAAATGTTTGAGAGGCCCTGCTTCAGGGTTTAGGCCCACCACAACAGCCTCGTGATTACCTACCTGGGACTAACCACAACTAGGTGTATAGGTTACCTCCTCAAATTTCTTCACTATCTAAAGGAAGGTCTTTCACAATGGAACGCATGTGTGTCAGAAGACACACGCTGAGAAGAGCAGGGATCTGGAAAGCTGCAGAAAGTGAGGTAATTCTATGTGATTGTGACACCGCCCTAAGGCCACATGGGAAAGATTGTGGAAAGCCACAGGGGTGGGTTGTGAGCCCTAGGGAAGGGACAGCTGGTGGCATGCCTCCTTCTCTGCTTCACCACCAACAATCTTCTGTTTTGTTAACTGATGTGAATGGAAATTATTTTTTATTGGCACCGTAATCTGTATGCATACCTAGAGTTAGTCAGATTAAGGATATGATCTCATCTCACTGCGGAAAGGGCTGTGTACCTGATGGTGACATCTTATCTATGCACACATGTATAGATGTGCTGTTGGGAGGGTGGTGAACATTAAGGTGCGTTTACCAGCGGACACCCCACACATAGACTAGGGATCTCAGAGACTCTCACACTGCTGGAAAAAATATTTGGAGAGCCTAAAAACTTCTCCACTTTCCCTCTATGCAGAACTGATAAAGAATTACCTTTCTTCCTCTTTTCATTTCCTCTTAATTTGCCACACACATGTGCATGTGCATGAACACACACATACACACCAGCCACCTGAACAAAGTATTCAGGTTCCCATGTGGTATGTCCCAGCCACCAGGCATGTCAGGAAAAGGAAGGGACAGAGGACCCATCCAGTGCCTTTGTAAGGGAGTAGTAGGAGGGGGGGTTGGTCAATGTCATTGAAAGAACCCCCTGCACACATCAGGGTCTGTGCCTTTTGGAGGCTGCTTCCCCTCACACCATCCCCCTCTTTCATCACAAATGACCTTCTGGGAACTTAGAGGCAAAAACAGCCTCTCTTACTAAGAGGTTCTGTGATGAGGTTGCTCAATCGCACAGGCAGTTCAGGACACTCTGGGAATTGTAATTTCATGTTTTCCTGAATTTCTGATTCTTAAGGCCTTAACTTCCATTTCACCTCATGATGCTTGTTTCTTCATTATTTGGCCAGCCCCTGATTCTCTAACCCTCTCTCCCACCTATCAGCCTGCTCTCCCTCCCTCTTCAGCCCACCCCCACATTTTCTTCCCAACTCAGCCTGGTCCTCCTCCCTCTCTCACTGCTACTTCAATACAGCCATGCTTACTCTGACCCGCTGCCTGCTTCCCAAGTGTTCACAGGGTTCATGGGTTTATGACTCAGACTCTAAGCTCAGGTCATGCAAGAACAACCCACAAACCTTTTTGATTTTGCTGAGCAATACAAACCATGATTTCTTTCTTATTCAATGAATCAGCCTCAAAGGACAACAGGGACTGGCTTTTTGGTACTTAAAAAAAACAGTAGCTTTTGTGTAAAGAACTCAAGTGGGCGATATTTCAGGCACTAGCTGCGTGGACCTCAGGCAGACATGGCACACCAGTTTCTGTTAAGTTCAAGTGCCTTTGCAGAGGAGTCTACATAATCATCATTTGCCAACAAAGTGTTGTTAACTATAGCACACGAGGTCTTCAGGTGGCACCTTCCAGTCCTAAGCAAGGCTGTGGAGAATTGTTTTGTAAAATAAAACTACTAGCCAGGGGATAGATTGTGACAACCAACACTGACACACAAACAGGTAAGGGTGTGTCCCAACAATGAAGAGTGTTTTCATTTTCACCTGAAGGCTGGTGGGGGTGGGGGGTTCGGGTTGCAGGTGTGGGAGAAGAAAACTGCAGTAACACTGCAGTAACTGCAGATAACCCCTCCATGGTTCTTAGACTCCAACAGCAGAAGCAACACAGCAATTGCAAAGTTCAGAACCCTGAGAGTTCCAGCACTCCCTGGAAGCTTATCCAGTCCAGTCGACTTCTAACACAGGACTCCCCCATCATCCTCAATGGAGCATCATTGAGCTAGAACACCTCCAGCGGGAGATGACCCACCACTTGGCAGGAAGCTCTTCTGGGATCTGCCTTCCTGAAATTTCTTACTGTTGAGCCACCTCTTAGGCTGTTCTAATTAAAGACAGCTGAGCGGCAGCATGGGGTTATGTGTAAGACACCCCGCTTTGACCCTCCAGCCCTAATTTGGTAGCTGTGTCACCTTTGCGCTTCCGTTTCTGTAGGTATGATGCAAAAGCAAGATCATAATCATAATAACTCATAAGGTTTCTATAAGTAGCAAATGATATTGCACAACAGAGCCCTTCAAAAGGAAGCTGGCACAGAGGAGGAACACGGTAAGTGTTCCTTGCTATGAGAACGTGCCCTGCAAATTCTCACCTTCTCTAGGTCAAACATCTCCATTCCATTAACACTGTGGTGTATCATGTCCTTCTAGAAAGAGCTCCCGTCTAAGAAGCTCCTCCATCATGATGAGATGCACAGAAGTGGATTTAATATTCCGATGTGGTAGCCTGTGCCCGCCCCCTCGATTCGGCAGGAACAGCACCCGCCCTGGCCTAGGCTTCGCAATTTCACCAATGCTTGCCTACAATGCCGTTGGCTCTTCGTCCTTCCAAACCACATCACTGGGTGCTGTCAGTCTTATAGATACCTAAAACTACCAGCCCTTTTTCATGAAAACTACTGTCAAACCAAGCCTTTCCAAACAATGTTTATGTGATCTATTTTGGGTTTAAGAATACATTTACATCTATTAAAGTAAATTCTTGGTGTGGGATCTTGCTTCCAGTCCTTTGCAATACAGTTGCCTTCCATTTTATTATTCAGTCTTTCCTAATGTTGTATCATGTGCAAAACTGGATAAGTATGTTTTATTTTTATTCAAGTAGTGGATTAAAGTGTTACCCACACAGAGCCAAAGACAGAGCCCTGTGGAAAACCACTAGAGACCTCGATCTCTAAATGATCAGGTCTTCTGGAATGTTTGACTTAGGACTCCACCTAACGTTATTACCATCACCCCTGCCTTTTCCCATCTTGTTCAAAAAGATAGCATGCCAAAAGCAATATATGCTTTTTCTATTTCAATTTCTTGTGGGTAAAAAAAAGTTGATCTGGAATTACTCCTTCTTAGAGAGAGGTTAATAGTTTTATGTAATCACTGGGTACGGTGCTGGCCCCTACAACCATGCCCCAGAGCTCAGGGCGTAGCTACATGGGCTTGCCAGAGTTCTTTTGTTTTATTGAGTTGATAAAAATCCAGCAGGATTAATAGATCAGAATACAGAAGGGAGCCTGGATGAGAAGCAGCTGAGACCGGATGGTTTGGTGTTGTACCAGTGGTAACTAAATTCCATTCAAGGGTCACCTTCTTTTCTGTTGAAGATCCTGTTTGGATCTGGTGCTTGAGAAACGTGGCTCAGGTCAGGACAATAGAAGGGCTACTCCCAAAAGTTTTCAAGAACTGCCTCAGAAATCTGCCCTCAGGAACTACAGGGGAAGTGAGGACACGCATCCCCGGGGCTGTAGCAAAGCCCCCTGAGGGAAGCACTAGCTTCACACAACAGAGGAAAGCAGGAGGGACCTGTTTGGGTTTTGATTTAATGTGGGAGTCAGGGAAGTTGAAGGATTTTCATGCTGGCAGGGAAATGAAGAACTTTTTTTTTTTTCTTTTTTTTTTTTTTTGAGAGACAGAGAGAGAGAACACTCGAACAGGGGAAGAGCAAAGGGAGAGGGAGAGAGAGAGAGAATCCCAGGCAGGCTCCATGCCCAGTGTGGAGCCGATTTGGGGCTTGATTCCACAGCCCCAAGATCATGACCTGAGCTGAAATCAAGAGTCAGATGCTTAACCTTAATTGAGCCCCCAGGAGTCCCTTCTTTTATTATTATTGTTATTATTATTATTATTTTATAATTCTGCCTTGTCTTACAATTCCTCCTTTGACAGTCTACTTTCCCAAGAGGGAAATGTTCATTTGGCTTGGGGCTCACAGGAGTGTGATGTGGGGTTAACCAGAATATGTCCATCTTCACCGTGTCCTTCTCACCACGACTTACATGCAGGAGGGAAAGATGATGATTAGAGGGGAGATCAGGGGAAGAAAAGGCAATGGAGGCAATGGAGGAGGGGTTTGGTGCAAAGGAAAATAAGAGGAAAGCTTAAAATATAGAGTGACCATGGTCATTTTATTTGATTCCTTACTCAGACATCCACTTTGGGGGGAAAAGGTCTAAAACTGACCACACAAGTGTTGGCAGTAGACAAAACCAGAAATTTGGTCCCAGTTGTCTTAACTCCATTAGGCCTGAGCTCTTTCCTCTGTACAATGAATGCATGAGGCACCAACAAAAGAAGTTCTGTGGCCTTCTCAAACACCGACATTTTAGGCACTGAAGTGTTCCATTCTGAAGGGTTAAGAACGTTCTAGCAATCTGGAGATTGCAGAAATGAGGGTCAGGCCCTGATACATGGCCACACAGAGCCATCTGCATACCCAGATCGTCCTAAAGCCAAGGCAGGGGGCAAAGCATTGTCAGCCCTGGGTGGAAGGGATTCCAGATGACCACAGGTTGAACCACCAGAATGTGCAAAGGCCTCCCGTCTACAACCTGGAGGCTGATGGCCCAGATCCCAGATCTCAGCAGTCCAGGACGCCAGAGAAAGATTTTTCTGACGCATCCACCTCCAGTTCTGAAACAATTCCATGGGATGGAGGCAGCCCTGCAAACCCTGAGAGCTACAGAAGGAAGCAGGCCAGGAAGGAAAAGATGAGCTGGGCACAGTTCAGTTTCAGCAGTAAGAACAAGTCTAGAAATGCAGGAAGGGAACCCAGAATGCAGGCTGGGGCTGGGGCTGGGGGGGAGGAGGAGGATTTCCATTCCCAGGGCCAGGCTATACTCTTTGGGCATTTTCCTGACAGAAAGCCGATGTTCTCACCACATAAATACTTGTCCACATTAATAACAGCATATGAGGGGCGCCTGGGTGGCTCAGTGGGTTAAAGCCTCTGCCTTTGGCTCAGGTCATGATCCCAGGGTCCTGGGATAGAGCCCCACATCGGGCTCTCTGCTCAGTGGGGAGCCTGCTTCCTCCTCTCTCTCTGCCTGACTCTTTGCCTACTTGTGATCTCTGTCTGTCAAATAAATAAATAAAATCTTTAAAAAAATAATAACAGCAAAGGAGGCCGCTGTCTGCAAAGATGCCAGGTTGCATGCAAATAGGCTCCAAATACCTTGGAGGGTTTCACAAAAATAAGACAGAGTCCGCGAAAGTCTGTCAGAGGAGATGTCCTCTAACGATGGTGGGAGGGAACAGCTCCAGCACGGGAGCCTTTTAAAATGGGACGCATTGGCCTGGAGCCCATAGAACGTCACCAGAAAGCTGCTGCAAGAGGTCTGCTCCGCGGAGGCCCAGCTCCCCGAGGGCCATCCCTGAGGTTTTACCGCCATCAAGTGGAAACGTGGAGTATGGCGGCCGCGGAGCAGCCCCAGCCGGAAGTGAGAGGCCCAGAGGGGAGACAATATTTCCCACCTGACGGTGAAAGCCAGGAGGAAGATTGTTGCGCTTCCTTTCATTACCTAGTTCAAAGGAGAGACCATTTTGGTTTCCAATAGTCAATCAACAGGCATCACTCAGGGACCAGGCTGGGCTAAATCTGCACATTCTATTTTAGCCTAGGGGTGGTAGAGACCTAACAGGAAGTCTTTGAAACTCTCTTCTCCGGTATCATAGCAATCGCCAGGTGCCAACACTTTCAGCCCCTGCAATGTCCCTATTTTAACAGAAGAGTTTAATTATGTCCTGAACACGTAAGACCTGAAGACAGAGTAGTGGCCACAGGGATGACAAGGGCTGTTTGAATGGGGAGAGTTTATCTACCTCCTGGCAAGAAAAAGAATCCAGTGAGGGGATGGTCTACTTGTCCCAATGCTGTATTTCTTAGAAGAGAGTGCCATTCCCGTGTTTTCCTGGGTTTTTTTTTAATATTTTATTTATTTATTTGACAGACAGAGATCACAAGTAGACAGAGAGGCAGGCGGGGGGGGGGCGGGGGGGGGGCGGGGAGTAGGCTCCCTGCTGAGCAGAGAGCCGGATTCAGGGCCCCATCCCAGGACCCTGTGACCATGACCTGAGCCAAAGGCAGAGGCTTAACCCACTGAGCCACCCAGGTGCCCCTGTTTTCCTGTTTTTGAAGAGGTTGAAGAGATACAAAGAGATACAAAGATCTCTTCTATTTGAAGAGATACAAAGAGCATCTGGGAAATGCTCTTCCCTAACAAGAAAGCAGATCCAGGGTCCTCTGTGGCTTTACCTTCCACTCAGCCCCCTTTGCCTGGTTGATGGGCAAAAACCCAGAAGAGGAAAGAAAAGAGGGGAAGGAATGTATTTCTTGAGTATCTACACTGTGACATAAAGACTTGGAATTATATTGTGTTCCCCTCATAACAACCTCACCAGGTTATGGCCTCTTAAGAAAACACTAGAATGGTCCAGAAGGATCCAAATCATGATTTGTAATTCCCCCTTTTCAATGCAAAACTAGGCTAATGTTAGCACAAAGCCATGTGAGAAACAATCAACCAAATCTCTGTGGTGCGTGAATATCCTTAATTCAGAGTGTCATCAGTTTACCTCCAACATCACCTCAACCCTCTTCCCATACCAGGCTTTGCTTCTGATGAAAAGCAGAGCATCGGGCTCTTAGGAGGTAACCCGCTAACTCAGCTACAAGGTTTTAAATGTCATCCAGTTTCAGTACATGGGGATTTTTTTTTTTCTTCATCAAAGTGTTCCCTGTGGCCCTGCCCCACACAGCTGTTTCTGGAATTAAGTAAATAAAAACTGTCAGGTACTGTGTCTTTTCCAAAGGATATTATGAACCAATTGTGTCAAATAGGGATGTGAATGTGTGCCCTCCTACAGTTAAACCTGGGGACCGCAAAGCTGGCTTTGAAATCTCTTCCCTGTCGGACTTGGCCTGCTAAACCCCATTCCAAGGTCGTGACTCCTCTGCCTTCCTGCAGCAAAACCTCAGGATCCGTGACCCTTCCTGGCTCCCCATGTTACCCTTGCCCCTCACCTCAAGAAATGGGGAAAACACACTTGTCTTTGACATAAGGATGAGGAGGAATGTCTAGAGAAGGGTCAAGTGCACACCCAGTGGAATTGAACCTTGAACTTCAGCTCCAGGACCTCAGGTCCATGTGAAGACGAGTGCCCACCGTCTCTCCTTCAGGTTCAGTGCACACCCCTCGTACTGTCCCTCTGCCACCGTCAAGGACTTGCCACCATATCTTTATTGTGTCTCCATGTGAGGAGCGGGGAATAACTTATTCTACAAGGAACACTCCCCCTTTGTAGACAATGCCCACTTACAGAACACAGGGTGAAGCTATTTACAGAAGCTGAGGGGCAAGGGGATGACAGAAGAATCTGTGCCAGGAATTTAGAGCAAGAACAGAGGATGAATTCTCCCGCCCAGGAGAAATGGGGCTTATCCTCTGCCCATGAGGTACAGAAGAGAAAGTTCTGGGAAAGCAGACAGGGGAGCTTATGTCCGGGCATGGACACCAAATTTGGAAATGGGAGACCAGTGAATTGGTGCTGGGGACCCACGGGGGCCCCATGCACAGAGATGGGTACATTTGGGATGACCCATGGCCTCTTGTACCCAGGCAAGGTGGGAGGGTGCCAGTCAGATGGCTTCCAGTGTAGATTTCAGCAGGGACAGGCCTTGGCTGTTCTTGCTCAGATTTGCAGTTCTGCTCTGGGCCGAGCGGTCCTCCCAAAACCAGCCTTGAGCGACAAGAGCCTGGTCCTGAAGCTCACTGAGCCAGGAAGCATCAGATGACCACGGCTTTAGTCAGTGGTGAAACGACTGGGCTCAGTAAGGGGCACACCCTGAGTTGCTGGAGGCTCCCTCCCACTTCAAAGAAGTATCCTAAGCCCGGGACAAAGGAAAACACTGGAGTGCTAGGCCCTGGAGTCTTGTTAGCTGCCCAGCAACTCCAGAAGCCAAGGTAAGTTCTTCCCAAAAGGTTTTATACAGTTTCCTTGGGTGGCTTGGGATTTAGCCCATATCCCTCGGAACTCCCCACTGGTTGGCTGACTTGCTGTCCGTCCCACTCTTCAGAACGGCTAACTGCCGTCTTTCCTTCCTTCATAGTCATTGTAAGGGCTAGTCCGAGTCTGGGCCCGTGGGATGGAGAAATCCTTTTGAGAGGTCCGATTCTGAAAAGGAAGCAGCCACGTTGTTAAGTCCACTCCAATTCCCAAATAATTTCAAAAGAGCTCCAATCTGGGCAGGAACCTTAACTTTCTCCCCCTTCTCCCATCCTTCCCCCTGAAGTGCCCCTCTCTGTGCCCTGGGAATACTCTAGTATTCCCTAGAACACTAGGAATACTCCAGTCTCCAGTGCTAACCCCTGAGGCAGATCACAGGAAAGGAGACGTTGTCCTTCCACGATGGCCATCGAGGGGCCCTCAGAATGGCTACAGCCTGTGTTCCTGAAGGACAGACATGCCTGAGAGCTAATGCCCCTGACCAAAAAGGAGAAACCATTTACCTGCAGCTGAAAATGGGTGGAATAAGGAGCGTAGAGCGTATCCCCTAGCTCTTCAAGACCTGGAAGAGAGGGAGGGGAGAGGTTATAGCTCCGGGACCCAACCAGCTTCCTGCCCCGGCCTGTGCTCACCCCCATTCAGTCAGTTATGAAAGCATGCCCTGCTATGTCTGTCTCCCCAGAAGAACGTTAAGGTTCATGGAGGAAGAGACTGTCCCAGGCCCAGGGCCAGGATCTCACTGAGGATTTACCCACTTCCTTAACTGTCCACAAGAAAAAAAAAAAACAACATTTTTTTTTTCTTTTTACTTTCTTTGGGAGGGGGCAGAACTTTTGAGCAATTGTTTTTTTGTGTCTTTAGGGAAAATGAGAGGGATTTAAACTCTGGAACAAAAGAGAAAACACATACAATCATCATGAATACAATTAAAATACAATCATGAATACAATTAAAACAATCTCTTGATTTCCCCCCCAAAATGTACCTATTTGGTACACTTCACACATACCTCAGATACTTTCTCTATATAAGATCCTGTAAAGACCAGGGGTGCCTAGGTGGCTCAGTCAGTTACATGTCTGCCTTCGGCTCAGGTCATGATCCCGGGGTCCTGGGACTAAGCCCTAAATTGGGCTCCCTGCTCAGCAAGGAGCCTGCTTCATCCTCTCCTCCCCTCCCCACTTGTGTTCTTTCTTTCTCTCTCACTATCTCTGTCATTTTCTCTCAGTCTCTCTCTCAGATAAATAAATAAAATCTTTTTTTTTTTAATCTAAAGATTAACCAGAATGACTCCTGGCCTGGGGCTAACGCTGAAGGACCATCTGACAGCACACAAATAGCTATGGTATGGGACACACTCTGATAAGAGCATTTCAAAGTTCTACAGCTTGCAGGCGGAGTGAATAATGAGGCTAGGGTCTTGGGTTCTGGCTGTGAAAAGCCTCCTCCCTGAGCAAATATGGTGGGTACTAGGGAGCCAGCGAGGTATGTGAACAGGAAAATGTGGTAGTCCAAGAA
>RCUC01121944.1:0-12940 GCA_003697995.1 Taxidea taxus jeffersonii | reverse complement strand
AGGACCCTGGGCTCTGCCTTCAGGATTTCTCTGTCCTGTTTCCTTGTTCCTCACACTGTTTCTACCAAGTGACGACATAGCCAGTGCCACCACAGAATTTCTTTAGTTTTGAATGCCAGGGCACACTTTTATTCCCTCCCTCCAAGTGCTTTTCCAGGTTTCCTTCTCTCAGTGAAGCTCCCCCGAGGAGGCGGCCTCACTCAGAGGCTGACCGCACCTCAGCCAGGTCCACACGGCCAGGCGCCTCTCGCTTACTCCGTGGGCTTTACCTGCATCGCAAACCTCGTAGCCACAGCCAGTCCCAACGCCCACCAAACCCACTGAGACACTTGGGGAGAAGGGGTTTTCCCCACAGGGAATTTGGAACAGGAAGCATTTGTCAGACTAAGAAGTGAGGCCCCAACAGGGAGGGTCAGTGTTCATGGCTCTTGGGCATTTACGGAGAGGATCGTGTCTCACAAGCTGGCAGATAAACGAGGGTAATGGATGGTTCTAAATAAAGAAAATTCTAACAGCTCTGCTCCAGCCCTGTCTATGTAGGCCAGATTTCATTGCCGAGAAAACACAAATGAACTCTTCTTCTGAGATCCAAATAAGGCAATTCCACAATTGATAGGGCACAGATTTGGGGAGTGGCTGTCATGGTCCATTCATAATGGGGCACAGAGAAACACAGCACAGTGCTGTGTCTGTGGTCCACAAACCAACACTATTCTGAACACAGGCAAATGAGAAGTTCAGTGTGCTTGCTACCCTTCCTTTGCCCCTTCTCTTTAGTTCATTTTCCATATTTTATGATACATGTTCTTTAAAACTCCCCTTTTCTACCCTGGCATCTACCCATAGTGGCCATTTTGAAACTCCGTCCGCTAAAACATTTGAGTCACTTATGTCTTTTGTCTCCTTTCCTTTCTTCCTTTCTTCCACCTCTTCTCCCCTCCTCCCTTCCTCCTTTCCTTCCCTCTCTGTCTCCCTCCCTGTCTCTTGCCTTCCCTCCTCTCCTTCTTTCCTTCTTTCTTTCTCTTGCCATGATGCCACGCCTTTCATAACCTTGAATGCCTTTTGTAAACTCAACTGACTTTTCCAAAGCAGTTTTTAACTCATCTGAGGGAGAGAAGTAGTGACTACAATGCATTCCCCACAGCCCTATGTGCTTCTCACCAAACTCAATCCCTTGAGAGCTGGGTGCCCAGAGATTGTGCGGCCTTCACCCCAAGATTAGTGTGTCTGGCCTTCTGGGGCAGGATGCCACTGACGCGTCCTGTTACTTCTGTACTTCTTGGGGTACCCACATTTTCTTTCAATGATTTCTCTTCTTCTCCTTACAGCTGGTTTTTAAAGAAAGCTTTCATTTCTACTTGGAGTCTCAGACATGTTGACAATGTCTGCTTGGGTTATTCTTTTTAAAGAATGTTACTGTGTGTTTTTTTTCTTTAATCACTCATTTGTGTACACACTTTCCTCTCACTGGAAAACAGTCATTGTGTTAGTGTGCCAGAGCTGTCATAACAAAGTACCACAGACAGGGTGGCTTAAACAACAGGAATTTATTCCTCACAGTTCTGGAGGCTGGAAGTCTGAAATCAAGGTGTCAGCAGGATTGGTTTCCTCTGAGGCCTCTCTTCTTGGCTTGCAAAGGGCTGTCTTCTCCCGGTGCCCACACAAGGCCTTCCCTCTGTGTGTGTCTGTGTCCTAATCTCCTCTTCTTATAAGGACAGCAGTCAGATTGGATGAGGGCCCACCCTAATGACCTCATTTTAACTTAATCACCTCTTTAAAGGCTGCATCTCCAAATACAGTTACATTCCATGGTACTGGGATTAGGATTCCAACATGTGAGTTTTGCGGGGCTGGGGGACGGGGGAGGACATGATTTAGCCCATAAGAGCCATAAAGTACAGATAAGGAAAAAGAAGATATAAAAGCAACACAGAATCACAATTTTGGCTTTCCAGTGGCTTCTGATTGTACTTAGCATAAATTCCAACCCCTTATTTCAGCTATAATCCCTACCTGATCTGAACTCCTCCCTCTCTCACACCTCCTTGGTCACTCACTCCCATCACACTGGCCTGTTTGCATACACCCAGTGCCCATCATCCTCAGGCCTTTACACTTCCTATTCCCAAATATGTGCATGTCTGATGCCTTCTGATCATGGACTCAGCTCAAATACAGAAGATTACAGATCCTTCTGTGACCCCCTATGTGATGTTGCCCTCTTCCCAGGCATTCTAGAACAAAGCCTCTCCACCTCAGCACTATTGACATTGATGTTGGTGCCATGCCTGTCTCTATACACTAGACAAGTTGTGACAATCAAAAGTGTCCCTAGATATTTCCAGATTCTCCCTGAGAGGCAAAACTGACCCCAGTTGAGAAGCACTATTCTAGGGAAACAGGGTAGTGTGGTGGTTAAGTGTAGGCATAGGAGCCCTACTCCTCACTCTCATCTCTGCCTCAGTTTTCTCGTTTATAAAATGAGAATAATAATTATTAATAATATATTCACGGGGGTACTGGGGTGGCTCAGTCAGTTAAGTGCCCAACTCTTGATTTTGGCTCAGGTTATCATCTCATGGGTCGTGAGATCAAGCCCTATGTCAGGCTCCTTGCTGAGCGTGGAGCCTACTTGAGAGTCTCCCTCTCCCTCTCTCTCTCTGTCTGTCCCCCCACTTTCTCTCTAAATAAATAAGTAAGTAAATAAAATCTTTATGAAAATGTAGCCACTCATTTAATAGGAATTAGGGTAGTTAGTTTAACATGAGGCAGATAATAGTGAGGATTCAGTGAGATAACTGGCCTCAAGCTCTTGGAGCAGCACCAAACTTAAGTAGGCATTCGATAAACATTAGCCAATATTGTTCTCCCATTATCCTGATATTTTCCTGTCTGTGTGTTTATTAGTCTGTAAATGCCACAAGGTGCCTTGAACAATGCACAGCACATAGTAAATCCTCCGTAACTACGTGTTGAGGGAGGGACTAGAAGTCTGTCCCCTCTAGAACAGAAAGCCATTGTCCACTGTGTTCTGGACACACCTCGAGTGCAGGCAGCACTCAGCACGTGGCATGTAGTAGGTGTTCAATAATTACGTGTGCTCATTTATTGGATGTATTGAATGAATGGGGAATTTCTTATAAACTGACCAAACATATTGCCTCAGTTTGCCTTTCAGTATTGAATGCTCTTCCCATCATACTTTTCTCTTTTTACACCATGAACTTCGGAGGATCAAAGAATAAATCTGTTCCCTTTTCGTTCTCTGATGGGACTCCTATGCCAAGACGGTTTTTACACTAGCTCAAGGATCTAAGTCTCTGCTTGACCTCCCCTTCCCTCAGCCCTGACCATCCCCCTAGGGCTCCTCTCCACCCAAGTGCATCCAGGCCCCGGGCAGTGACAACCCTCTTACGTGCTTCCCAAAACAGCCATCCCCTCCCGCTTCCGTGGCTCTCAGGTGAGTCTGTGGTTACCTACCAGGAGGTAGAGTTGCAGTCACCCATGGAAGCATAGGGGTTATCCAAGCCCCAGTGTCACGACTGTCACTGCATGGAAGACACCAAAGGCCTGTTTTATAAGCATCTCACACAGCGAAGGAAGGTGCCAGCGGACTCTTCACAATATCCATAAGTGTTGTTTGTGGTCTGGTCATTATGCCACATTAGCTCTCTGAAGCCCGTCTGTAGCGTGAGCAGGTAGAACAGGCCATTTTCCATGTCAAAGTGATTCCAGGGGCGCCTGGGTGGCTCAGTCGTTAAGCGCCTGCCTTTGGCTCAGGTCATGATCCCAGCATCCCAGGATCGAGCCCTGCATCAGGCTCCCTGCTCAGGGAGAAGATTGCTTTCCCTCTCCCACTCCCCCTGCTTGTGTTCCCTCTCTCGCTGTGTCTCTCTCTCTCTGTCAAATAAATAAAATCTTCACACACACAAAAAAGTGATGCCATATACATTGGGTTTGCTGTAGATCAGACACAATTCCAAGTGCCAATTGTCTCCTAGAACCCCCAACCTCAGCAGGTCAGTTACTCCATTAGTGCCCCCGCTTTACAGACAGGACACCAAGGCATGGGAAGACAAAAGAATTTCCCCAGGTTTAGGATGGCCAGCTTGTCCCAGTTTGCCCAGGATATTCCTGATTCCCACCATCCAGGAAACCTCTCAGACCCTGGCAAACCAGGACAGCTGGTCACCCAACTCAGGTCACCCAGCCTTAAAGCAGCAGAGCTGGGTTTTAAACCCCATTGTCAGGCAGAGGGCTGCAGAATTCACACTCCACTGCTGTGGAATGTGGCCTTGAAAATATCAACTGAGGACAACTCCACCTGTCAGTTAATCAAATCCAGGGACACACTCTAAAATAAATCTTATTTTCATAATGGCCAAAAAGAAAAAGAAAAAAAAAAGTGGATCTGCTCACCAAAACTAGAGGCTTGCAAAGGAAATAAAGTTGATATTTCCCCTTTGCTAAAATGATCCAGTGTTTGCTTCAATTTCCCCCCCTTATCCTTGACCATGAAGACCTAGTCACTCATTTTATGATCTTGATCCAAAAGATGTCCCCATGTCTAAAAGGATGAATCAGTGATCTCAAGTGTTGAGATTAGGTGAACACAGACCACACCTAACTTGTTTCTGCCCTGCCCTGTGTACCTGGCAGAGACTAACAAGACCTCTGCTGAGAGTTTGCCTCTGGCCAACAGCACCATTTCCTGAGGCTGGGGATACAGCTAATGATAATAAAATAGAGACTTGAAGGTCAGCTGTCAGATGGAGTTGAAATCTGTCTTTAGAAAGGACCAGAAAACCAATCAGCTTATCTTGATTCTTGTTATTTGTTTTTTACTCAGCACGTATTAAGCTCATCTCAAATATGCAGCCACATCCCTTGGTTTACAGCCTTTTTCTTAAGGTGAGCATGGCATTCTTGAACTCTCTCTGACCTAACAAAATCTACTCTAAAATCTACTCAGGGGTCTTGGGCTGCTTGGCACTCTCCCTTCGGCCAACTGCCCTTCACAAATCTGATTTTTGAATTGCCTAGGAAAATGGGGAAGGGATGAGTCCCCCTCAATTCTGAGTGCTCCTGAGCTCAGCTCTTGCCCACAGCTGTCAGGGATATTCATGATGTTGGAGACAGCAAGAAACCTAGGATATTAACGAAGAACCACCCTCTTCAGGAGTTGACCAAACTTCACAGCAAGTTTTTGAGTTTGCTCTGCAGAAGAACCAGCCAGGGACTTGATCACAATTCTCCCTGCCATACCTGGATATTCTGAGGCAGGAGCCCCAGAGTGGGCCCAGGCTTCTTCATTTTTAGCAAGCTTCCCACATGCTTCTGATGGGTTTTACAGTCTCACTGTGAGAAACTCTGCCCTGAGAGTTGATTAAGGCTTGTCTCAAAAGGTGCTTTCTTAAGATCTTCCATTTGGAAAGAAATGAAATCTAAAATGTGAAGGGTTTCTCCTATTTCCTCTTTGATGTACATTTTGTGCAACTCCCTCACCTCTGGTGTTGGGGCGGGCCAATCATCACACCACACATTTCACACATACAGGTGGAGCCATTCATTGTCATTGCGGTATAATATTCCAGAACATGGCCACACCACAGGGTACATCTGGGTTGCTTATAGCTTTGAGCAATTAGGAACGCTGCTACTGTGAACATTTTTCTACATGGGAGCTTTCCTTAAAAAGGCCCCTCTCCACAAAGGCCATCTCCAGTAAAGGCAAGAGTCAAGGTCACACTTCTTAGAGATGCTGGTGGGGACAAAGGACCAGCAGCGCAGAGCACGGAACATGTCTACAGCATCACCTTTTAAAAACAAAATTTTAGTGAATTCCAATAAGATAAAAAGATAAATACATAAGAGACTAGCTTTAGGGTCAAGGGATGCCTGAGTTGGAAAGTTCTCGGTAATCAGCGCTCTAATTTCCCTGTGGAGTGATTTGCGCATACGTAGAAAGAGGCATGAGCAGAAAAAGAACAGATGTTACCCCAGCCGAAAGCACTTCTAGAGGTCAGTGCAGCTGTACACAGGTGCTGGAGGTCGAAGAGTAGCTATCACCAGCTATTTCCTTTGTACGTTTGATTTTCAATATCCCTGCATTCAAAATGTATAGAGAATATCGGTGTTCCAAATATTTTTTCAAATGCTGTGTTTGATTCCTGCTGGCTCCATCATCTCAGCCACATCAGTGATGGAGAGAGATGTCAGCCACATGGCCAGGCCGCAGCAGCTGGGGCTGAGTCTAAAGTGGGCCCCACGATGCACGTGGCCCCGCTCCAGCCCCCCCCCCCCATGCGGGTGCCCACACAGTCCCCTTATTTTGGAGGAAGTGGGGACGATCACTCAGCCATACTCTCCTTTTCTTTTTTTATTTTATTTTATTTTTATGTAATGTCTACACCCAACGTGGAGCTCAAAGCCACAACCCCAAGATCAAGAGTTGCATGCTCCACTGACCCAGCCAGCTAGGCGCCCCAGCCACACTCTGCTTTAATAAGGCTTCTCTTCCTTCACACATTTGACGCCAATTCAGCAGGCACTAGGCATCTATTAAGGGTGGGCCCTGTGTACACCAAAGGAAGATGACAGGATCCTAGCAGGCAGTGGGCAGTGGGCAGTGGGCAGGAAGTGCCTGAAAACCAGGTTGTGTGATAAAGGTGAAGTACACGCAGAGATACAACTGTAAAGTATTAGCAGTAACCTCCTTCTTTGCGGCCATCAGACTGAGATGACCCCAGAAGGCTCCTAGCTGCCTGACCTCCAGTATGAATGCAAAAACGCCACGAGGCAGGCCACCACCAGAGGGCAGTCTGGGGATGTTGGCCTGCACATGCTCAGTTTTTCCATTTCCCCATCATTCTGGGATTGAGCATTGCAAAGTAGATATCAGCAACATTATCAATAATAATTGGTATCATTTATTGTCTAAAAAACAGTGCATATGACTCCTACAGCAGTCTGCTATAGTTTTAATATATAGGCTGAAAAAAAATGAAACCCCACAACTTTCTGAGTTAGGTTGCGAACTTTGTATTATCCAAACCAACATTTTTCATTGTTTTTCTCTTCCTTTTTCTCCCTCCCCTCCCCATTCCTGGCCTTCTGAGGCATAAAGCCCTGTCTGTAACAACCATTTTAAAAGCTTTATCATTTTCACTTAAAAATGAAATAAAACAAAATGAAAAAGTCATGTCTTTCCGTTTCTTTACATCCTAACCTAATTTGCTTTCAACCTCTGTGGACATATTGATTTTTATGTTGGGCTCATGGAATATAGGGATCACTAATAGAGAAACAGTGACTTCATCAAACCACCTATGGGCAACTTTTACCTAGGATTTCTCTGGTGAAGAGAAATTCCTTGGGTAAAAGAGTAGCATTACTGGATAGAAAATACTAATTCCCAGGTGTATTAATGAAGATTTTCCCTTTCGTGTCTGCCAACTTGTTATGGAGGAAGGAACAAAGATATACATCAGTAACAAAGGTAGGCTGTAATGTACTCATATATTATTTTCTCTATCCTTATGAGATCACTATTTCATGATTGAAATTACAGAAAAGGGCAAGAAGAGTTGAGGCAAACTGATTCTACAATAGAGGATCCCAGCTAAGAGCTCCAGGTGAAAATTGGGGAAAAAATGCAAAGTCCCTGCCAAAACGCCCTAGAGAGAAATTCCTTCCAGAACCCAAATTTGGCAAAAACTTCAACGCTGTAAAAATCACCATAGCTAGGTTTCTGATTTCATTTTCCCCTGAAACTATATGGGAGGTAGCCCAGCTCTGGCATGCCTCTAAGAGCAGAAGTGGTAAATACTAATTTTAAATTCTAACTTCTAGTTACTGTGAGACCTTGTATAATCCATGTACTTTCCTTCCCCAAACAGGTAAATGATATTTTAACAAGTACAGGGATGAATCTGGCTGGAGAGCTACTTGGAAGACAGGGAAATACACTTCACTTTTAGAAAATTATGGAAGTTTTGTCAAAGAATTCAGTTAACAAAAACTTCTAGAGAAATACTTTGTAGTAAAGACAAGAAATCCTTGTATGTTATCTCCTTTATCTTTCAGAAATTCCCTTTGCTTTGCAAAAAAAAGGGAGGGGTATAATTTTTAACTTAGGAAATAATTGTAATTAATCTGGATGCTTTTAAGGAAAAGAGGATGAGATTTTTTGTTCTTGTTTTTGTTTTACTTTTTGAAGTAGTGAACTAATAGAATTTTGATACTTGTTTGTGAGAAAAGAGATTAATATTTAACATACATCAAAACACTTCTGTGCTCAAGGCACTGTATTGTAGAAAAAAAAGCAAAAACCTTGCATGAAAGAATTCCACATTACGAAATCAAGAGAGGATATGAGAGAGAAAATGGGAAAGGCATGGTCTTTTCCCTCCACCAGACCGAAGTTTGAATTCTGATTCAACCATTTACAAGGTGTTTGACCTTGGAAAAATGGCCTAACTTCTTGAACCCGAGTTTCTGACAATTGCACATTGCGGTCACCGTAACCCCACTTCTTCAGGGCTATGGCCTGACAAGAGGCTGTCTTCAGAAAGAAATAGCTCATGACTTATTACATAATCGTTGCCTCATTATAATGTCCACTTTGCCCGGAGCCATCACTGCTGCCCTCAAAGCAATCACAGCCTAGTTAGGGATGTAGAGAAGCAAATGCACCCCTTCCAAGCTCCAGTTCTGTAGTTCCAACGACTAGCTAGGATTTCTATTTGGGTGCTTTGCCCCCAAATTCAAAGTAGGAAATGCCGTCCTTTGGTTCATTCTTCAGGACCTGGTTGGTTTCTGTCAGAGGTATTTCTGTTTCCTGTCACTCAGTCCCTCAGGCTCGGGCCTCGCCTCCAGCCCCGGTCTTGCTGACTCTCCTCAGCGGGACCCACAGACTCTCTCTCCAGGGTCCTGGCTATCCTGCTCTCCAGCCACCTCCGAGCTGCCCACTCCTGCTGCCTGGACTGGCACCCACTTCTCCCTCAAGCATCCTCCCTTTTCACGGTGTCTGACCTTTTTGTCTGACTCACCTTTTCCAGCCCCTCCTGCTCAGGCCTTAGGAGGGAAAAACTGGCCTCTTCACAGAGGGCTCAAGCCCTTCACCCTCTGACCGGGACTTCCTCCCCCTGCTGCTAATTTATGGGGCTCCTTTCTGCTCTGTCGGGACAGATAATCTGACTGTCTCTCTGAAAGCCACCATGGACATCCTCTGCTGCTGCTGCAATTCTCTCTCAGTCCCTGCTTAAATCTGAATTGGACCACCTTTGGAGGCCAAATCGAGCCAAATCTTTTTCAAGTCTTCCTGCTCTTGGGCTCCTTATCCCTCCCTTGATACAACTGGCAACATTTATTCTTGGGGGCATTGCTTGCCAATTCTCTATGACCTCCAGTGGCTGGTGAGCTTGTCCATGAGAGGTCCAGCCCAATGATGGATTCCCTGATGACGGTTTCGAGTCAGATTCCAGAGCTTCCAGCACTACCTGGGGCCATAAGATTTTTCTTGGCAAATAAGGAAGTAGCTGCAGAGAAGTTAAGATGTGGAAGGGGTGGCAGAGGGGTCTAGAACCCAGCTCCGTGGGTACACGCCCAGCACCCTAACACGGCCTGAAATTAGCCATCCCCAAGCACCACAATGGTGGCTGGGTTTCATGCCCAGTTCCTAACTTTGGCTTGCCTGGGAGGTCAGAGCAGAAATCAGAAACCAGGCTGGGTCAGCTGGCTCGGCCACTCCCTCACACCCCTGGTGAAAGGACAGGTGCCACTTTTGTTATTTAAATCTCCAGGGCCCTTCTTCCCCCTTCCTCACACCATTGTCATTTCTGAAACTCTCCCTTTTTTAGTCTTTCAATCTGATAGCTGCTAACCTGGGGTAAGACCATGGTTCATCCGTAACCTGATTGCATTTCCTGAAATGTTTAGCCCCGGCCCCTGCAAGCAAGCAAGCTCAGGTCTAGATCAGCAACCGCCTCTCACCGTCCCCTGTCGTCTAAAGGCAGCATCCCTAGCCTTCCTTTCTTGCAGCTGGGGGAAAAAGAAAAACAAGCCAAACTAGCAGGGTTTGTAAAAGCTCACTTTTTAGGCAAACTGAGATCGGTGACCCCAAAGCACACAAAAGGCCTTAGGGTGTTCCAGCTTTGGAATTTCCTTCTGACCACCCAGTGGTTAAGGACAGAGATCTGATGCCCAGGGAGATTGAAAGGACCCAGGGCTGCTGAGGGCTGCCGTCTTTAGCCACAGACTGGCCCCTCAGCTGAGCAGCCCTCCCCGCAGACGGCCATTTGGACGTCCTGTAACCTGAAACACATACTTTCAAGCAGGTGAGAGGGGGCACGAATGACAGTCAGCTACACAAACAATTTGCCCCCCAAGTGTTTGTCAGCTCCCTGCCATGGCCACTTCCATTTATAGCTTATAAACGGTTATTAGCCGGCTCCTTCGCATCTGATAACCCAGCCCCAAGCAGGTGGCGAGAGCGGTGGGTGATTACGGGGCCTCCCAGGGCGATGCTGTGCGCTTGCCTGTGGGTGGTCTTCCTGCCTGCGTGCAGTGCCCACATGGGAAGACATTGTAGAAAGCCTCCAATTTGGAAGATAACAGTCTGTGTTGTCTGTTTGTGTAAAGGGCCGTCCAAGTACAGCTGACTTTGCTTTCTGGCCAGCCAGCATTGCTAAGGAGGGTGGAAAGTTTAGCACCAGCCCCCCAAACCCAAGCCCTTCCCCCTCCTGCTTTGGTCAAACAGACCTCAGTGCTCATGTTCCACGGATTCCTTAAGAGGTTTGGTTCCAACTGAAAGCGTTGCCCTAGCTGAGGAGAGGCTCAAAGCCCGGCTGAGGACATGGTCGCCAGAGGCCTGTGCCCGGTCAGAAGGAGGGGTTGCTTGCAAGGCTGTGGCTCTCTGTGATTGTGTTCTTTGGTTTAAAGAAGTTTGGCAAGGCTGCGCAACATGCTTTTCTCAAAAACAGTGCCCAATGCGAGAGACCACAGTCAGCAGGCCCCGGACCCCCCTGCAGTTCTCAGGCACTGAGGGCAGGAAGGAGAGGTGTTTAGACCGGGCTTTACTTAGTACTCAGTACTCGGAACCTAGGTACTACCGAGGTCTGGGGCTAGGTCCGTCCTTGTTGGGCGGGGCTCTCATGCATTTCAGGATATTTCACAGTACCTCTGACCTTCACCCGGGACTTGCCAGTAGCACCCCCCACTTCAGTTTTGGGGGGGGTGTTTTGTTTTTTAAGATTTTATGTATTTATTTGGGGCACCTGGGTGGCTTAGTGGGTTAAGCCTCTGCCTTCAGCTCAGGTCATGATCTCAAAGTCTTGGGATTGAGCCCTGCATCAGGCTCTCTGCTCAGCAGGGGGTCTGCTTCTCCCCCCCCTCCACCTGCCTCTCTGCCTGCTTGTGATCTCTCTCTTTATCGAATAAATGAACAAAATCTTTTTTAAAAAAATCTTAAGATTTTAGGTATTTATTTGACAGAGAGAGGGAGAGAGCCCAAGCAGGGGAGCAGCAGGCAGAGGGAGAGGGAGAAGCAGGTTCCCTGTTGAGCAGGGAGCCTATGTGGGGCTTGATCCCAGGACGCTGGGATCATGAACTGAGACAAAGACAGGTGCTTAACTGACTGAACCACCCAGATGCCCCCCTTTCAATTTTGACAAACAAAAATGCCTCCAAATATTGCCTACTGAGTTCGGCAACATTATGAAGACCCATTGGGTTAAGTCGATGATAAAATGTAAGTCAGCCTGAACTACCCTGATAAGATAGGAGAGATTTAATAATACTAGAGCAGTGTACTAGAGCAGTGTAAAATAGACTCTCAGAAAATATTTATTAATTAACCAATACAATTTGATGATGTTGTCTCTTGACAAAAAATGGTAACCAGCTAGCGAACCAAAAACTAGACAATTGTTGGTAATAAAATTTGAAAACAAACAAAAAAACTAACTTCATGCTCCCAAATTTAAAAAGTGACTCTGGTGATGATGTGATTCGTTAAAATAATAAAGTTAATTGCTAACATTTTTTAGGATTTTCTGTGGAACAGGGGCACTGTGCTCAATAAAATAAACACTATTTTCTTTAATCCCACCTGCCATAAAGAAGGTAAATCCTGTTATCATGGCAATTTTACAGATGAGGATCTCAGCCTGGTCCAGGAAGACAGTTCTCAAAGTGCTTTCCAGAATGTTTTTCAACTCCAAATCATTTCTTCTTCCCTGAATCCAAAAATGAGCTGAAAAGTTTGAATGTATACAGATAATGGGCACTATGGAATAGGCTTTTAGAAAAATCCTAACCTCAAAAAAAGTAATAATAAAAATAATAAGAACAGCTACCTTTAGGAGGCAGATCACATGCTAAGTGTGTTGCAAGCATTCTATCTTGAACCTTCACAATCATTTGAGGGAGGAGGACCACTTTCAGAGGCAAGGAAAATAAGAAGTTAAGGGACTTGCTGGAGGTCCCACAGCAGAGCCATAATCAGCCCAGCCCTTCAGGCTCCAGAAAGACTGTTCCCAAAGTGCTTTCCAGAATGTTCACCAATGTTTTCCAGTGACCCAAGATATGGATGCTTCTGCTCTAGTAATATCTGCCACCACATGGCAAAGTCTTTCTGAGCCTGTCTTAGGTGACAGGTGATAGCGCTGCCCGTCTCAGCCCAAGATGCCCTATGGTCTCTCTGACTCCTCCTTAGCCTAATTTAGGGCCAAGTGTCTTCATAGTAGGACCCCATGTCACTGCCCCACCATTCCCATGGCTCTCTTCTTCCTTGTCCCCTATTTCCCTCCTCCCTTTTCTGTTTCAGGACTTGTCTCACTGGTAAGGGCACTAAGGAGTCACCATCCTTTGGTCGATGTCATCAGGCCTGGTAGGGATTGAGACGCCAGAGTGTGAGACTGAAATCTCCTCTAGGGGCAGC
>RCUC01121943.1:0-20054 GCA_003697995.1 Taxidea taxus jeffersonii | reverse complement strand
TGGGGTGGTCCTCTGGGACCTCTGAGACTGCACATAGGCTATTCCCTTTATCCAGAACATTCTCGCTTTCCTCTTCTCCACAGGCTAACACCTACTGACCGTCCAGGTATCAGCGGGTATATTGATTTCTCCAGGAAATCCTCCTGGAATCTCCCCACCCCCCTGTGTGTGTATCACACTGTACTTTCTTAGCACAGCAGGTAGAGGCTGTGTTAAAGCTGCCATTTCCCAGTTAAGGCAGCAACTGTCTTAAATGATACTTGCGTACCGGTACAGTTCTAAATACCCCAATTCATCTCCCTGAAGTAGGTACCTTTGTAAACCCATTTCACGGATGAGGAAAGAGGTCAAATAACTTCTCAAGGTCACGCAGCAGGCATAAATGGCAGAGCCAGGATTTGAACCCAGGCAGTCTGCTGGGTTCTCCCTCTCCTTGAGGACAGGGGCTCTGTCTTACTCTACTCCGCACTAGCAAACCTGGAATACGCTCTAGTCTTTCTCCTGCTTTCTCTGAAGGAAACCAGCCTTCTCTTCATCAAACCAAATGCATGCCCCCAGGTTGGCCACACAGGGAGGACCTTCTTGTGGGGAGGCTGGCTGGGCCTGCAAGCCCTGACTTTTCTAGGCTAAGATGGTGTTCCCAACCTTGGTTGTTTGTATGCTACCTTCATGAGCACAGCTGTATCCAAGTCCCACCTGTGCCATAATTTACTTAACTTTAGATGGAGTCATTTAGATTTTTTTTTAAAGTATGGGTATCTCAGGCGCCTGGGTGGCTCAGTGGGTTAAAGCCTCTGCCTTCGGCTCAGGTCATGATCCCAGGGTCCTGGGATCAAGCCTTGCATCGGGCTCTCTGCTCAGCAGGGAGCCTGCTTCCTCCTCTCTCTCTGTCTGCCTCTGCCTACTTGTGATCTCTGTCTGTCAAATAAATAAATAAAATCTTAAAAAAATTAAAGTATGGGTATCTAAAAAGGAAATGTTCTGTCACTTATCATAAATGGAAGATCAGTATCACTTGTCATAAACAGAAGATCACTATAAAAGTTAATCTGATGGAAACAAAACAGTATAATTAGTTTTTTAAAAGATTTTATTTATCTGAGAGAGAGATAGACAGAGAGAGTGACAGGCAGCATGAGTGGGGAGGAGAGGGAGAAGCAAGCTCCCTGCTGGACCAGAAAGGGGAATATTTGCCTGAACAGGGAGCCTGACAGGGGGCTCGATCCCAGAACCCTGAGATCATGACCTGAGCCAAAGGCAGATGCTTAACCAACAGAGCCACCCCGGCGCCCTCAGTATAAGAAATTCATAGCTGAATTCTAGTCCAATTTGTTGTTGTTGTTGTTCTAAATAACAAGTGTTAGAGAAATGTTAGGGGCTCATACCAAATGGAGCCTTTCTTCTTGAAGCAAATAGAATTAAAATTGGATTTAAAAGGATCACTCCATGACCAATGTTATTGAATGTGCTGCCCTGTTCCACTCGTCCAGTGGAATGTGTTGCACACTCTGAGTAACACTCATCTTAGGTACTGTGATGAGTAATTTCATGGGTCAACTGGGTGAGGCTATAGTGCCCAGTTATTTGGTTAAACACTAGCCTATAGGTTGCTGTAAAGGTATTTTTCACATTAAATTTTAACCTTTAAATCAGTAGATTTTGGGAAAAGCAGACTCTTTTCCAAGATGTGGGTGGGCCTCATCCAATTAGCTGAAGGCCTTAGGAGAAAAGACCTTGAAGAAGATGGAATTCTGTCTTCAGGCTCAAGACTGAAACATTAGTTCCTGCTGGAATTTACTGCTCCCCTTCCCTCCCTGCTCCACCAGGCAGCCCCTGCTCGGGGAAGGAGACTGCCCCCCCCATTCCCCATCCTTCACTGCCCAGCTGAAACGAGGCCTGCAGAGAACACCAATTCTCTCCCATCCACCCGTACCTTTTAACATGACACTTTGACCTCAAACCCAAACCCAAGAAAGTGAGGCTCAGTGAGAGGCACGAGTTTCTCCTCCGAAGGCCCAAAGTCCACTTTCTAGTCTGAAGGTGAGGCCACTTCCTTCAAAGAAGATTGACAAAGAGGGTCATTCACCCCCCTTTTAGGGGAATCAACTATGGAGATGTGGTCTCAGCCAAGGGCAGAAATAGCAAATATTCCCCTTTCTAGTCCACGTCCATGGCAGACATGGTTAACCAATCACAGAGCTCTTACACACTGAGTATAGATGTCTTTCTTGAGACAAGATTCCAAGTGGCCACTATTTCTGAGAGAGGACTTTTCAGAGGAAAGGAAACTTCCATGTTGTCACAGTCCTGAGGCCTTAACAGGACAAATGAACCAGGATACAACCTACCAAGCTTGATATCTGGGCAGCAAGCAGATGCAGGGGCTGGACAGAAAACAGCGAGGGCGGCGACGTTGCACCCCTCTGCCTCTTACCATGCCTTGCTCAGAGCCTGACCCTCCTCTCTCCATTTCCCACACATGGAAACATATGCCCAAGAAACTCCAAAAAAGAATCAGATAAGGAAATTCTCTGTGAGAGGTAGGCAGCCTGGAAAGACCCCCAGGGGACCCGCAGATGGAAAATATAGAGAAGCAGTGCTCACAGTCAAGAGGAGTTCAAATCCCAACTCTGCCGCTCATCGGTGCACAAAACAGTAAGCCGCTCAGCCTCGGGTAATGAGCTGCCTCCGTCCGGCGGTTATGAGGGTTCAGGAAAAAATAAGGAAGGGCTTGGCACGCCGTGGGCATGAAATTAGCTGCCCTCTTAGGCTCAGGGCCCGCCGGCTCACCCTTCTCTCTGGATGGTGAGACCTGGAGGTCGAGTACCTGGGATGTGTAGGGACAGTCCTGCCGGTGTCCTGACCCAGTGCCTAACTTGCTGCTTTGTGCTGGGGTTGATTTTTTAGGAACTTATGCTACAAAGCTGTGCACTCCAGGAGTCTGTCTGGGGGTCCACTTAGGTCCTTAGTTGCTTCTTCTTCCCTGTTCTGTCTACATCTTTTAGAAACATGGCTCCTTGGGAGGGAGGAGAAAAAGGAAGCCAGAAACCTTCCTCTGGCTGACCCTATCAGTCAGTCTCATAAGAGGCGCTCCAACCCCTGGTAAAGAGAGCCTGACCAGCAAATGTAGAGAAGAAGCCTGGAAAGAACAAGATGGCAGGTCTGGACTGGGACTGGGCACAATGACGACATTGCGCATCTTCTGATGAGGACATGAAGTAGAGGGTAGCGGCAGCAGGAGCAGAAACCACAATATATGGAGAACCTGCCACGTCTCAGGCCATTTATACACTTTCCGGTTTAATTATCTGAGAGCCAGAGGGGACATGAATCCATGAATCCACTTCAGAGATGGGAAAATGAAGGTAAGAGACAACTGGTCCAGGTGTCGCGCGGGAAGTAGCAGGCCGCAACTCCAACGAGGCTGCTCATGTTCTTACCAGTACACCCCAGTTTCTTCTAGAATCTATGTCAGGCTGTGGCCTTTGAACAACTCTGGTGAAGAGTTTGAGGCCTAAATCCCCAGTCTCCCCAAATATATGCCATTGTGGATTTCAGGGTGGGGGGCTCAGGAGGTGGGTCTGCCTCTGCTGGCAGAGCAGAGCTTCTGGCTAAGGGGTCACAGCGTCCAACCCGTCTGCAGGAGGGGGTGGTGGCTGTTGGTCAGCCTGCACGGATGGCCGTGCACACTCTTAGAAGATACTTGAACTAGGGGAAGGGGCCTGGAGGGGCATGCACGTAATCAGCAATGACGGAGGCAGGAAGCTGGTTCTAACAGAAGCCTGGTCTCTGGAGGTCTCTGCCTCAGGAGGGAAGGAGACAAGGGGGTCTTCATTCCTTGGTGGCATCAAGAGCCCATCAGGAGTTCCCGAGGTCATGGCTGGCTTGGCCATACCCAGAGTCTGTGCAGCAAAGCTCAGCCCATCTGTAACCGGCACCTGTCTATAACCACATCTGCGTGGGTGCGGGGTGGGGACAAGCCGCAGAGGCCATGGCAGACAGGCCCAATGGCCAGCAGCTCTGGAAGGAACTGCACACTTCCCAGTTCTGCCCCTGGCTTTGATGTCAGGGTCCTCAAAGGTGGCCCTAGCCACGGGCGGGGGAAGGGGTGAAGTTTCATGAAGATTCACGGGAGGCCAAGACCACAGGCTGAGCCCCAGCAGAGCAGGAAGAAGGGAGGGCTACACATGAGACGCCGCCTGGGGAGCCTCGAAAACTGCTGGGTGAACTTCGCAGAGGTGCTGGGTTTCCGGTGAGTTTGCATGTCGGGGCAGGGTCTGAGGGGCCCTCCCTCACCCCCAGGGATGTGCAGGGGGAAGGACTTGGGCTCACCAATAACAGACTCAGCACAGCCTCCACAGTCCTCCAGGAGGAAAGCTGAGTTGCAAACAGCAGGGGGTGTGTGTGGTGGGGGGACAATGAGGGGAGAAAGGCTCCCATCAGGGAAATCTGAGAAGCATTTCTGTTCCTAAGAAGTAGGATGCACTCTGACTGCTGGAAGGAGCGGAGGGGGAAACTGCTGGATGCTTTTGGCCAAAGAACCAAAGACCCAGAGACTCCCAGAGCCGGGTTTGGCCTCCGAGCTGATCCCCTGTGTTCTCCTGGGTGTGATCTCTGTAGCATCCAGCCATGGGAAATGTCACTATCACATTATTACGAACAGTAGTGACAGGTGCCACTACACTGTGCCACGGACGCTGAGTCAGCACCTTGCACGCACTATTTCTAATCCCCTTGTGTTCCGCAAAACACGATAGTTATCAGTTTTATAGCAGTGATCTGCAGCCGGATGGATTCTGCCTGCCAGAAGACACTTGGCAAAGCCTGGAGCCATTTTGGGTTGTCATGTCCAAGGGCCCGCTACTGGCATCCTATGGGCAGAGGTTAGAATTGCTGCTAACCATCCTACAAATGGTCCCTACAGCAAAGCATCGAGCCCCAAATGTCAATAATGTCAAGGCTGAGATATCTTATTTTACAGATAAGGAAACTGAGGCACAGACAAGAGTCTAACCTGGGTCCATCTGACTCTAAAGCCTGTGCTCTTCACCCTACCCCCTACCCTTTTTTTAGAGATAGCCCAGGGCAGCCACAGTCAACTCCCAGTCCAGTCTGGCATTATGTAGCCAAGGTGTTAACGCTTCTTACCCTCGGTTCAGTAATTCTGTTTCTGGGAATCCTTCCCAATGTTAGGATCCAAAATGCAGCAAAAATCCTTACGCACAAGGATTTTCATCCAATCCTTACTTATGGGATCCAAAACTTGACAAAGAAATATATGTTTAAAAATAACAGCATGGTTAAATAAATTCTGGTATATCCATGTGATAAAATAAAAAACTTATGCAGTCATTAAAAATATTTGCACGGATCTGCAATACCACGAAAAAAAATCCTCTTGTTAAAATGGCAAGTAGAAAAAAAGTGAAATTCATAATTGCATACTGTGTGAGGTCAGGATTATGTTATTTAAAAACTTTGCATAAAGTAAATATGAAAGCCACGCCCCCCAACCCCCAAAATGTTGACTAAGGATTTCTCTCCCTAGTGGGATGGGGGGGGTGGTATTCCCTTCCAACTTGTTTGTAGTTTCTGAATTTCGAATTACAGCATGCACTACTTGGCATTATCAGAATAATAAGCTTACTAAGGTGACATGTTTTCTTTCTTGTACCTTCCATCCATGTCAGACTAGAGTATCATCTTTCCATTTGTCTTTCTCCAAGCTCTAGTATAAAAGCTCAGGACAGGGGAAACTGGGTGGCTCAGTCAGATGAACATTCGACTCTTGATTTTGACTCAGGTCATGATCTTAGAGTCGTGGGACTGGGCCCCACATTGGGCTCTGTGCTCAGTGCAGAATTTGCTTGAGATTCTCTCTCCCTCTCCCCTGTTCCTTCCCCACTACTGCTTATGTGCAAGTCTGTTCTCTCTCTAAAATAAGTAAATAAATCTTAAAAAAAAAAAAGCTCAGAATAAGAAAACTCACAAGGGAGTTAAGAAGAGAAGGTCCATGTTTTGGGCCCATTCCCCAAGATGCTGGGACACCTTTGACCTTGGGTGGGCTAACTACCTCCTTGGAGCATTGTTTAACTAAACCTACACTGCCAGGTCCCCTGCTTTTGCTCCTGTTTTCTCACCTTGGAGTGCCTTTTCCCTCATTCTCCCAACTACTGAGGACCTTTAAGGCTGTGATCAAGTGCTACTTCTTCCATGCAGCCCTCCAGGATGCTCCCAGTCAGAATCTCCTCTTCCCCTGTTTACCCACAATACCTGCTAATAAAGTCTAACATGTTACTTGCTTGATTCTATCGTGTTTCATGTCTGCTTTCCCCACTGAGCCTCAAAGGGGAGAGGTTGTGCCTCATTAACTGTCCTGTTCCTGGAGGGGCAGTGTGTGTGTTTGGTGGTTAGAAACATGCTGCCTAAGTCTGAGCCTCCAATCTGCCACTAACTAGTTGTGTGACTTTGGATGCATTATTTGACCTCTCTGTAAATGGGGATTTTTATCACCTAATGGATTTGTTGGGTGGATAATAATAGTACCTACTTCATAATATTAAAGAAGTCATGCATATAAGTCACTTAAAACACATGGGAGTCTAGTATATCCTAAGTGCTTAATAAATATTCAGCCCTATTTCTTTTTCTCATCACCATCATCATCATCACCACCACCACCACCATAATCACCATTATCATCATCATCATCTCTACTATCATCTCACTATCACCATCATCACCACTGTCACCATCATCACCATCATCTACATGACCACATCTTCATCACCATCATCTTTATCACCATCACCACCATCATCTTCATCAACACCATCACACCACCACCACCATCATCACCACCATCACCATCATCACCATCTTCACCATCATCTTTATCACCACCACCACCATCATCACCATCTTCACCACCATCATCTTCATCACCACCACCACCATTAACTCCATCACCACCACCACCATCATCACCATCTTCACCACCATCATCTTTATCACCACCACCACCATCATCACCATCTTCACCACCATCATCTTCATCACCACCACCACCATTATCTTCATCACCACCACCATCATCACCACCATCATCACCATCAGCAAATCTTCACCATCATCAGCAGCAGCAGCCCCGTTCTTGATCAGAGGCCCTAAGGACATCTCTCAGGAGGGCTGGCCATGGGAGATGGCTTTGGCGCAGGGATTCTGCAATCACTAGCTCCATCTCAAACCCCACTCTACGTATGTGCTATCCGCTGCTTCACCTTTTAGCTTTGTGAACCCCAAACTACAAATCCACTTGTCACTAGCTGCTCTGTATTTCAGCAGCTGGAGCTGGTTCCAGAAACCTTATAGAATTTGCTAATAACTGGTTTCTCAAATGTCGTCCACCTGGGAATCACCACCAGGTCTTCTCTCATTATCTGTGGGCTGCAGGTACAATTTATCTACTTAATATTTTTCTTTAAATTGGCTCATTCTTTCACTCATTTTAAAAGGAAGCTTCATATCAGTGCCATAAATGGAAAACCAATATTTTTCTAGTGCTCATGAAAAATTCATGGCAATTAAAAATAAAAAGTGTTGTGTGTATCACCTACGATCATCTCCTATCCTACCCTTCAGAAATGCTTCTAATCTGCCAGATTCAGGTTGTCAGAGCAGCTCCCACTACGTTGCCCCATTCATGCCAGATACAATCGCCTAGGACCAAGGGCTACACATTCCAACGGTGGCTCCTTCTGCCCAAAAGACAGCAATTGAGGCAGCAACTTCACCTCCTTCCCTCATCTACAATCAGCTGCCACCTACTACAGTATGTTTTCAAAACCTCCTACAACCCTGGGGAAGCAAGGATCATCACCCTCTTGCCATAGATAGGAATACCTGGGATCATGGTGACCGAGTCACTTGCCTTATATCACACAGCACAGATGAGGAAACAGAGGTGTTCTCCAGCATCACAAATTGCTGTTTAAATTTCCCCGCCAAAACCCCTTCCTTGAAAAAGAAAGAATGGAAAGACCATGTGTAATCCAAGTCATTAGGGACAATGGAAAACCGAACCCTGGATTGAGCAGGAAACCTACCATTCATTCATTCATTCATTCATTCATCAAATATTTATTGAGTCCTACATGTGCCAACCATTATCCCAGGCCCTGAGGATATCATGATATTAAAAAAAAAAAAAAAAAACCAACCCTCTCAGCTGTCATGGGTTTATAGTCTTGGTGGGGTGGACAGACAATATATAAATAAACATATGGTATGTCAGGTGGTGATAAGTGTGATGAAGAAGATTAAAGCAGGAAGAGTGTATAAAGAGCGGTGGGGTAGGGGTGAGTGGGGTGGTCATAAGAGGGCCTCTCTGAGGAGGTTACATGAAGCAGAGGCCTGAATAAAGTGACAGAAGAGCCCTGTAAATACCAGGGGAAGAGCTTTCTAGGCAGAAGGGGCAGCAAGTGCAAAGCCTCTGTGGTAGAGTACAATATTCAAAAAATACCAAAAGGTCATTGGCCACTTTGCAATCAGAGAGGGACACAGGTGTACCCCAGAGGCTGGAGGCAGGACCCAGCAAAGAGCCCAACTCCATTTCAAACAAGGAGAGAGACCCTCTTGTCCAAGCCATAAGGATTAAGTTTCTTTTTTCTTTCTGGAGACACTGAGAAGATGCAACCCAGAAAGCTTTTTACTCATTGTTGTAAATTAATGGCCCCATTTTGTCTGCCTCATTGAATGGGAGCAACAAGTTCACAGTTGAGTGTGAAAAGTTTCTTGTGAATAGGAAGGGGCATTTTATGATGAGGCTCTCATTTTCCCCCCCTTTAAACCACAGAAAGCAAACAATTAACGACTGTCTGATGGGGTTTCAACTCGGAGCTTGTGCATAAGGCTGGGCTGTCGGGCAGAAGAGCCGGGACGAGACATCAGAGGACACAAGTGTGGGATTGAGTGAAACCCAAAGGACAGTCAAGTTGGTTCAAAAGTGAGCACGAAGCCAGGGCTCCTGCTTCTCCTGTGGCCTCAGTGGGAGAGCCTGGGTGGACCCGATTCCCCCAGATTTGCTCACTGGTTCAGGGAAGGAGAGCCTGAAGGGACTGCTCGCCAGTCTCTAGGTCAACTGTGAAGTTCAGTGTGTCACCATGCAAATTTTCTAGGGCTCAGAGTTAAAAAAAATTGGCCAGCCTGTTTCAGTTTGGGGTCTGTGTGCCATCCTAATTTAGCTTTGCACTCCAATACTTTAGGCATACATGGGGCTCAGTTCCAGGTCTCTGAGATCAAAGCCCGGTTCTATAGAATATTTAATATTTGACTGGACTATCTTTAAGAGTTCCCCTGACCGGTGGCATTTTCTTCCAATCTTGTTTCAGAGACTAACTCGTTGCATGTCCTCCCTTGAGATTATCTCCCAAGCCAGGGGTGCTGTGTTAGGGGCTCACAAGGCAAAGCTGAACCAGACACAGCATAGTAAAGGCAGGAAAAAAACAACAACAACAACTGGGTTCGAATTATGACTCTGCCATTTACTAGCTGCATGGCCTTGGGCAAGACCTTTCTCCTTCCAAATTTCAGTTTTCTTATCTGTGAAATGGGAACATCTTTCATCTACCGAAGGTACTTGACCCACAGTAGGTGCTCCAGAATGAATGGATATATCTTCACCCCAAGCCACAGCAGGCGGGACAAAGGTAAGCGCTCTGAACATCCTGGGTGATCAAGTTCTAATCTAATCTAATGTGATGCCCTGAGGATACAGGCAGGGTTATAGGGAGAGGTCTCGGCCCCCAGGGCTGTCCCCATCTAGGTGCTATCCTTTGTGACTTTCTGCATCTCCAGTTCTGTTTAGAGGAGAACATTTACAATGCATTCAACAGAGCACGCTACCGATCCCCAGAGCTGGAAGGAACACAGCCCTCACTGCACCTGTCACATGTAGAAACATCTGCCGGGGTTCTCCTCGAGGGAGAGCAGTCTTGTGGTGAAGTGTGGAAGCCCCGCCTTAAGAACCGCACTCAGTCCCAACTCCTGCAGCTCATGAGCGTGGTGGACCCGAGACAAGTTGTTCATCGTCCTCTAGCATCCCTTCCTGCCAGTGTGGACGACAGCAGTTACACTGGAAACAGCTCGTGTGGATTTATCCTAGTTCCCTGGTTCTGTAACACCAGCTGCTGCCGATCATTACTGATTGTGGAGAAGGCCATGGGTAGGCGCTCTGCCCTTGACCCCGCACCACCTGATTCCAGAAGAGCAGGGAGATCTGGGAACAGACTCGCTCCGGCTCACCTTTGCAGAAAAACAGTAGTTTCTACAAGCCACAATGATAGAGTAATCTTTGAATATGAAGAACAGCTCTCTAGGTACACAGAGAGAGCAAGGCTCGTATTGATTCAGAACCACAGAGCAAGCCGCTCTAAATTACAGTCAGATCAGAAAAGCAGGTGATTTTACTACCTCTGGTTGCCGAGGTGGCTTATCAATGTGCTTGCTCACACACCTTCTGTGGGCTGACTTAATGAAGGTACAGAACCTCTCTGTAACTAGCAGCACCCATTTGTGTGCCGACAATTCATATGTGAAAGTCAACATCAATGAGAATGACAGCGTCTAATATACAGAGCAAATTGACCTTAAAAACAATTTCTGCAGCTAGCTGCTGCTGCAGCCTGCCTGCTTCGGTGAAGTACAGATTCATGTAGCAAATCTTTTCTTTGTGGAGAGCCGGAGTTAAGCAGGGCCCCAGCCCAGGTGTTAGACTCAAAGAGGGACCCTTAAGGTTATCCTAGGACAAACCCTGGAGACCCCAGTGGAGAGCTGGTGATGAAGCTCTTCCCTGGTTATGCCCATGCAGACATGATGCCCATGTCTGCATGCCCATGCAGATCTGTAGCCAGATTCTGCATTTCCAGGGTCAAGGGCATGTCTCAGAAATTCGGAAGGTCCCAAACAGTGTGGCATTTTTTCTTAGAGCAATGCCCCCCCCGTCGCAGGTGCTGCTTGGACCCTCCATATCCCAAATCTGTGGGGAGCTATTAAAGTACAGACATTTTCTTATCCCTTTCCAATTGTTGAAAATATTTCAAAATATCATTCACACATATCACTACCTCCAAATAATGGGGTCATCGAAGCTGTTACTAGATCTTATTAGTGTGCTGCTAAAAAGTACAGAATGGCTACATCACAATTTTTATAAAAATATTTCAGTAATTGACTTTTAATGTAATTGGTTTCCTTTGTAAATGTATGCACGTATTTCATGCATTTTAAAATCTTATTTTAAATATTTTAATATTTAAAAATATTAAAAATAAAAATATTATAGCAGGGTCCATAGGCTTCACCAGACTGTCAAAGGGGTCCATGGCACCCAAAAGTTGAAGAATGATTAGATAGTGGACGGGTGGCTGGAAGACCCTGTGATGGGCAGCATCTTGTGACTTCTGGGTTTGATGAAAATGGAGGTGCAATTTCCAAATTCAGGTGCCAAGAAGTAGCTCCTTAAACACCAGAGGGCCTGCCACAGCTTGAATCAGCTATGACTTCCCTTTCCAGAGGGGGGCGCAATGTGCTAAATGGAGAATGCCTGTCCTGTGTGTATAGGGACTTTCTTTGGGAAGAGGCACAAGTTGTCTTCTGGACCCTGATTCCTTTCTATGGTTCAGAATTTTCTAGAATGTCACACCGATTCATACTTCAACATAATCCATCATTTCTAAGGTCAGTGCTCAGGTCCCATGAGGAACACACCTTCAAGCAATTTGATAATCAACCGAACATAAGTAAATTCAGTTTTATTTTCTTCTGGTTGACCAGACTCCGAGGGCCCAGTCCTGAATTAGGGGTGCAGAAGTATTTCAGATCACTGCTCAACTCGAGACACCCAATCTTCTTGACAATCTTCCCTTATCTCCACCTTTCTGTACTTTCTCTCTTCCTCTCTCTCCCTGTCCTTCCCCTTCTCTTCACATTTCCTGAGGGCATACTATGCACCAGGCAGTGTTCTTGGCATTGGGGTTACATCAATAAAGCGAATTATCTCTACTCTCTGTGAGAATATATTCTAGTAGGGAGAGATTAACAATTAAAAAAAAGAAATGAGTAAAAGAGAGTGTGGTTAGGTGGAGGGGGGAAGGGAAATGACGGCTAATCGCTACCATGTTTCTTGTTGGGGTGATGACAACTGATGGTGGTTGTTAGTTGCTACACCTTAGTAAGTAACTAAAAACTAAATAACTAAAAACCACTGAACTGTACACTTCAAAGAGGTGAACTGTCTATAAATTATATCTCTGTGAAACTTTTATTAAAAAACAAAAAATAAGGGGAAAAAGGCCTTTGGAGTATTTAAAACTTTTTTGAAGATTGACTTATTTGATGGGGGAAGGGGGAAGAAGGAGAGAATCTCAAGCAGACTCCCTGCTGAGTGCAGAGCCTGGTGTGGGGCTCGATCTTATGATCCATGAGATCATGATCTTAGTTTAAACCAAGAGTCAGATGCTTAACCAATGGATCCACCCAGGTGCCCCTAAAAGGTATTAAAATTCTGGGTGAGGCTTGAAGGTAATGAGGGAGCTAGCCATGTGGCTATCTGAAGGAAGAGCGGTTGAGGAAGAGGGAATAGTAAGTGCAAAGGTCCTGAGGCATGCCTGCTATAGTCAAGGAAAACCAAGGGGCCAGACTGGCTGGAGTTCCAGGGGTCTTAGGGGACAGTAGAAGAATAAAAGGGATATGTGGCGTGGCCTACAAGCAATTCTGAGAACTTTAGCTTTTTTTGTGGGTCAGATGGAAAGCCAGTGGAGGATTCTGACCAGAGGAAATGTGATTTGACATATGCTTTAAAACAATTTCACTGGAAATCAACAATGAACAGCCACCATCTATAGAGCATTTACTGTGTATCAGCCACCATGGCAAAGCTTCTTTATGGGTATTAGCTCACTGAATCAGCCAAAATCGTACTTTAAGTCAGGTACTATTATTTTCTCTTTTTTATAGAAAAGGAAACTGAGGCTCATTAAATGTTAAGAATTTGACCTACAACAGTGACAGTGGCAGGAAATGTTATCAGACCTGCCTGACTCCAGAACCCATGCCTTCCCTATGGCTACCATGGCAGTGTTCTGTGCACACAGCAGATGCTCAATAAAAGCTGTCACCTGGCTGGTGACGAAGCACTGTCCTGAGGGGAGGGGAACCTTGGGCACAGAGAGGGCCAGAGAACCAGTGTCCACTTACTCAGTTCTGCGATACTGCCTACGCGGGTGGCCAGCAAGGACTGCTCGATGGTCCTCAACTCCGACTGGCTGAACATGGGCAGGTCACCCGGTTTGTTTGAACGCTGCGGGTCCCTGTGAAGGTTCAGGCTGTCTGGCAGGCACAGCACTCCTGCAATGGGCAAGGAAAGACAATAAAAGAAAACAGAGTGTTATTTTTCAGGTGACCAACGGAGAGGTGCAAAACCTTGCACAACCTCGAACCACACCAGGGTTGGTACCGCAAAGCCAACATGGCAACCAGGGCTCTATTTTAGAAGGTCTCCTCAAGATCCTGACCTGCTGATTTTAACAGATATGTGGGCATTCATCTGCATGCACACATTGCCAAAGGACACAAACTAGAACCCTTTCCTCCAGCCTGGCTTCTATCCAGTCAGAGATGCCTCTGGAACCAGTGGTCACGGTCCCATTCTCCCTCTTGGAATCCGCTGCCTCCCCTGAGTGTCCCTGAAGAAGAAGAGTCTTCACCGGCTGTTGCTCCTGAGGGCTTGCTTTATTTGCCCCACAAACTTAACTCTGGGTGGTTGGGCTACTATTTGTTAGACAAAACTCTGGCTTCCTCTGTGGTAGAAGAGTCCCTGTGGACTTTTGTGACTTTATGGTGAAAACCTGTGGGAAACCTCTGGCATCTAATGATTTCTTCCCTTCCTTGCCATCCCATGAACATTTAGCAAGAGCCTGAGAACTTACTTGGGGAGGTTATTTAGAAATATTCAGTTTTCCCTCTACCACCCAAACCTCCCTAGGCAGGGCCTGTTTTCTTGCTCCTTGACTTTGGGGTTGACTGGTTGACTTACTTTGGCCAAAAGACTAATGCCTATGATAGACCCGAAGGCCTGAAAAGCATTGGTACAGCTGAACTTGCTCTCTTATAATTCTGCCATCATCACAAGAAGAACATTCCCTGGCTGGCCTGCTTGCTCAAGGATGGTGAGGAGACACAAGGAGAAGCTCCAGTGCCAACCTGTAGCTTAGAGTTACTCCACAAAAACCAACACCAATTTGGTCTGCCTTTGAGATAGTGGAGATTAGCTGGTAGTCAGCATTGTTAGGGTGATGACTAACAGATACACAGATCACTGAGGACCCAGTGAACAAGGCAGGTGGGCACTGTGCTGTGCTAGGGGCTGAGGATACAGTGATGGATAGAACACACACACTCCTGGGGCACCTGAGTGGCTCAGTCAGTGGAGCGTCTGACTCTTGGTGTTGGCTCAGGTCATGATCTCAGGGTTGTGGGATTGAGCCCCATGTCAGGCTCTGCACTGGGAGTGGCATCTCCTTGGGATTCTTTCCCTCTGCCCATCCCCTACTCATATGCACTCTCTCTCTAGAATAAATAAATACATCTTAAAAAAAAAAAAAAGAATACACACACTCCCTGTCCTCAGTGGGCTCACAGTCTAAGCGAAGGGGAAGACTGTTACCACACACAACCACAAAGCCATATGGTATGTGCTCTACAGTTCGAGAATGAGGAATGAAGGGATGTCTTAGAAGGGACCCCAGCAATGAGTCATTGTCAACACATGGGAAGCATTTATTGAGAGCCTGCAAGGCATTTTGGAGATGCAAAAGCAGCAGAAGATATATTCGAGTAGTGCCTAAACTAACTGAGGAGACAAGATTGCGAATGACAAAAAACCACACCCACACACAAACAAAAACCCCATGGGAACAATATGATGGTATCAATACAGAGGTGCCAAGTGACTTAAGCCAACTGGTAGGGTGAGGGGAGACAGATTGCAGATGTCAGCAGTTCAAGCCCACTGCTCACCCTGCTTGAACCACAACATTTCAACAAACAAAGGTTCCTGCTTTGAAGACGGGCAGGCTTGAGGTGGTCCTGGTCACACACAGCTCTTTTGGCCCCTGTTGCCCAATTAGTGACTCCAGCCACACTGAGCCCGTCACTTGCTCCTGGATGTTTCCCATTCACACCAAACAAGATGACCCAGAAGACAAAGTAACTCTTGTAGATGACTGTAGATGAACACCGAATACATAGACAAACAATGCAAACGAATGACCATTAGAGTCTCACATTCCTATAAGCAGGAAAGTGGCCAAATAAGTGTCTTTCTAAAATTGTTCTCTATATTTTTCAAACACTTTGCGAGCAGAATAAAAATGTATTTTATATCATAGCCCAGTGTACACCCACACACATACCCCCCTACCACCTACACTGCACACTTTTCATGTTTTCCAAGAAAAAAGTTTCCCATAAAATAATACTGATCCTGACGATGTATGATGCACTCTCATTCTTTTTCCTTTTCTCTTCTCTTCTGTCTCATTAATAAAAATGCTGGTGTGCAGCACCAAAAGTGATTTCATGACCCACTCATGGGTCACGACAAGCAGTTTGAAGAACAGTGTGGCTGACACTGGTATACAACTTGGCATTAATTGGACAACACAGGTTCACCATTCACTGGACACTACCTCGTGCTGTGAGAGGCTCTGTAGGGGATGGAGAGATGACAGAGAGGTGATCCCTGCATTTCAGAAACCCTCAGCCTGGCAGGAAAGACAAGACCTTCACAGAAATACCCAACGTCCAAGGCAGGTCTTCTGCCTGCCTCCTTTACCTCAATAGATGAGTCACCCTCCCTTTCACCCTAAGCCTGGACACCCTGAGTCATCCTTGCTTCCTCCTGCTTGCTCACCTGCTGAGACAGTTGGTCCAAGGCCAAGTTGAGAAGCTGTTGCCATGGCAACGAATGTTGGTCCAATCCCTCCCCAGAGGCCCCCAATGTCCCTGACTCTTATTCAGAAATTTACTACCGGTGGAGGGCTCACTGCAGATGGCACCAGATGATCATGACCCAGTGTGATAAGTGGCCTCAGGTTCCAGGGTATGAGGTTCTCTGCTGGAAGAAGCGGGCAGTGGTCAGGGAGCTTCACAGCAAAGGGGACCCACAAGTGAGCCCTGAATGTGGTGGGGGACAAAAGTTTTCTAATTCATCGTACAAATGACCCTTACACATATGCACAGGCCTGCTTTCTTGGTATTTGCATTACATACAGCAAGTTCTATTCTCAAGCAGACATCTGAAACATTGCTTCACACATGGTTGAGGTACAAGCATGGGGGCTGGTCTGGATCCCAGAGCTTCAGTTCTAGATCTGCCACTGCTCACCCATGTTTCACCTGAGGCAGGTCACGGGGCCTCTCTGAACCTCAGTTTCATCTTCCATGATATGAAGTTCATAATAATGGCCTTGTCTCTCTCAAGGGCTTGCTGGGCATGAGCAATGAAATGGAATCATGTGTATTGAAGTATTAAGCATGTGCTAGGCATATAATAGGGGCTCAACATATGTTAATGGAGATGAAAATCAGTTAATGTGTATAAACCCAGCTTTGGACTGCTTTATGCTTTATCATAAGAATAAATAATTTCCCTTGGAACTTTTCCTCCTTCTTTTAGAAGGTTATGGAATTTAAATGAAAGTGTATTCATTCAAAGAGGCTTTGAAAGCTTGATTACTGAGATTTGGAAAATCTATAATTGGTCTATTATGCAAAGATTATATATCAGGGTTTTCTTTCTTTTTTTTCTTTTTGAGGACTTTGTATGGGATATACACATAAACTGGAGTTTTTTGGTTTTTTTTTTTTTTTTTGCATAAAAATCAACTAGGTCAATAAGAAGGTCTCAGCATCAGCTTTTAGTGTTAAACACAGGCCTGAGCTTTGGACTACTCATCAATTTCCATTATTAGAGCCAAGGACAGCCACAGCCTAGTGATTAAGACTCAAGTCCAAAGACAGGGAGAACCAAGGTCCACATATGACTTCTTTGCACCTAGAAGGAATAAACTCCCTGAAGAGCAGGTGACCATAAGCCATCATCGACCATGAGTGTGAAGGGGTCATGGTCTCCCTGAAATTCTCTTACTTTGGAGTGGCTTGTGCATTTGTCTAAAGGGGAAGTTAATTTGCATTCTCAAATGGTTCTCTGGGTCCTAGAAGATGATGAATTAATGCCTTTGGGTGTCCATCCTGCCAGGCCTCTCATCTCTGGTGCTTGCCGTAGGTGGGGTGGCATGGACTTGGCAGAACCATGGACCCTAATCCCCCGGCAGCCGCCATGCAACCTGGACAAAGAACTTTCCAGATCCCCAGCCTCCAGGTCTGCAGAGAGGGGTTAAAATATCTCCTTCATTGGCTTATTGTGGCGATTACACAAGATAATATGGATACTTAAAGCTTCTGGCCTATAGAGTAAGCGCCTGCTAACTACCCTGTTGCCACAAATGTGCAGTTTTGTTTATTTAATGTCTGGATTCAAACAGTCTTGAGGATCATCTTTCCGAAATCTTGTGGGACTGGAGACAGACAACCTTTTGGTTAGGTTGCTTAGAATATAAACTATGAGAACTGCTCCTCTGGGCCAACCACATGGGCGTTCTGTCTCGGGTGGGGATGATCTGGGTTGCCCTTCTGTCCCCGTCTATGTCTCCTTCCTGTACGCATTGGACAGCCCCCTGGCAAACAGAATGTACAGCCACCCCTTCTCTCCACTGAGCTTTCCTCTGTGTCTCCATTCTATTATTGGATCTGGGTGCTATTTACCCACCGAGAGAAACCTCAATAAGACAGCCACCAGCCTTTAGCTGTTCTCCCCTCACTGATGGTGATGACAGTGATGGAGGAGAGCAAGGGGATGATGCCTGTCTTCTTGTCTTGGCACCCAGGACATGGGCTTGGGTTTCTGCCTTGCCTGTCTGGCTGTAAGAGGACAGAACAAATTCTCCAAGCCTCGCCTGCCAAGCTAGGCCTTGTTCATTGCTCAGTTATCCCCAGAATTTAAAGTAGAGGGTCCTGGCACCAGTACTGGCTTTAAGAGATGGGAAGGAAGCAGCTGGCGTTTAGCAGAACTACCCTTGAACACGCACCAGAGAGATCTGGCTGGTGCTGTTGTACCCCAGCTGTGTGGCACAGGGCTTGTGACTTGTTTCTCCCTCTGTAAGATGCTTGACACTATCTAACTCCTAGCATGGTGGGGAAGCCATATGGCATAATATATATGGACAGCCTGGAACAGAAAAGGGGGTCAATAAATGTTTGCTAATAATCCAAGTGAAGTCCTTTGAAGCTGAAGATTTAGGAATTCAATAACATGATGCCAGAAGGCTTTCATTTACGGTTAAATGTCTTAAGGAGCAAGATAGGAAGTTAACAGATTTTTAAAAATATTTGCACAGCTGGCTTGGAAACCCCTTCTTGCTTAAGATACTTGGCAGTGGGAAACAAATTCAGGGCTGGCTTGCAAGCCATTCGTCTGTGAGAGGCATACCATACTCCAATTAGGATAAATTGCTCATGGTTCATTTTTCCTTCATCACAAGTTATATTCAAAGGGAAAGTTCTTAGGACTTCTGAAGCCAAACCATCCAAAGAAATAAGAGGTAGAAAACACAGAGATGGAGAATTTTCAGAAATGGGTTCAATAACGGGCCCATCTATGGAGCCTGGAGTACATACGAGGAATGAGCACATTGACCTTGAAAGAACACGAAGATATTTATGGATCAACCGCAAACACTGAGCCCCACAAAGACACCAGGACACATTTGTGCCCTCAAAGGCTCCTTCCTGGTCGGCAGGGGAGACAGAACCACCCCCAACTGAAATCCTACTGGAGACACATGAGGGCCGAGGTGTGCATGGGATTCCACTAGGGAGCACAACGGGGTGAGCCCAAGCTGGCCCGGGGGGCTTCAGGGAAGCTTCCCAGGGGAGCTTAACACTGGAACTGGCTCCCAGGGAAGCAGACACCTTACAACAGAGCTGAGAGTATGAAATGTGGAGCCCAGATGAATGCCCGGGCTGAATCACTATTTCACAGCCATGTCACCCAGGCATGCTGTTTAGCCTCCCCGTGCCTCAGTTTCCTTGTGAATAGCACAGGAATGGTATAGTGCAATCCTCATGGGGCCACTGGATGATCAAATAAGTACATACATGTGAATCTTGGCCCCTAGAAATAGCTCAATAAATAACTCACTATAATAGCTTATTATTATTATTATTATTATTGGGACATTCCAGGAAGAACAAAAGCCCAGAAGCACTGCATCTAAGAGTGGCTGGAGTTCTGCAGCAAAGAGGGAGCAAGATGGAAACAGAGGGTGTCGAAGGACGGAGGGACAGCAGGACTGGGAGGCAGGGACCGTAAGGGCACTGGGCCATAAAGGGTCTGGAGTTAAAAACTAAACCTTTACCTTCCAGCTACTATGCTTCTCTCTCTTCCATTTCACAGCTAAAATTCTAGAAAGAGTGGTCTGCACCAGCCATCTGCATTTCTTCCTGACCCTCACTGTCTCTAGATCTTGCTAATTCCATTATTTTGCTCAGTGCCCAGCAAGTTCAAGTTCATCCTTCAAGGCCCAATACAAAGGTCACTTTTGAGAGCTCAAGACTCAAAAATGTTGCAGCCCCTGTTTTTAGGAAGCTCCCAGTCCAGAGAGGGAGATCCTGAGACAATAAGGAGACTGGAGCTTACTGGAGCGGCTGTGCCTACTGCATGCTGAGCTAGCTCCCAGCTACCCTGGGAACAATGTAGGCTTACAGACGAGGAGGTGACCAAAGGGGACACAGTAGGCTGCCCTCCCCATATGAGCCAGGTGCAGTCAGCTTTCCCTAGCAGCCAGCTCAGGAATAAGAGAGCTAATAAGAATCAGAGTTTGGGCATGTGAGCCTTGCCAGCAGGACACAGAGGCAGCCACACTGTTACTAAGGCA